>PITA01004010.1:0-129846 GCA_004023965.1 Spilogale gracilis
AGGTGCCCATCAACAGATGAATGGATAAAGAAGATGTGGTCCATATATACAATGGAATACTATGCCTCCGTCAGAAAGGATGAATACCCAACTTTTGTAGCAACATGGACTGGACTGGAAGAGATTATGCTGAGTGAAATAAGCCAAGAAGAGAAAGTCAAGTATCGCATGGTTTCACTTACTTGCGGTGCATGAGGGGCAAACTGGAGGACAGTGGGAGAAGGAAAGCAAATGAGAACTAGGGTAATCTAGGTTGGGAAACGAAACAACAGAGACTTTGAACACAGAAACAAACTGAGGGACTTGGAGGGAGGGGGGTGGAGGGACGGAAGAGCCTGGTGGTGGGTACTGGGGACACCTAAAGTGTGGAGCACTGGGTGTGGGGAATGGGGAATGAATCTTGAAACACTGGGAAAAAAATTTTAGTAACAATAAAAAAAAAAAAAGTAAAATTGCTCATTTAAAGTGTGGGACCATCTTAAGCTCATGGTATCTATTACCAAAGAGTCTTCTTTAAGGAATCTGCAGTGTTAAAGACTTTCTTTTCCAAACCAAAGATAGCAAAGAGGATCATCATTTGTTTGCCCTTGTCAGTTTAATAAGTGGTCAATTATGTTTTAATTGGCATTTCCTATTTATTAATGAGCTTCACCTTTATTCCACATTTTTTCAGTTTTTTTTAAGTCCACATTTATTGAAGATGTATATTTTCTTTCATTTCTGCAAATTGCTTATTTTCATGACCTTTGTTTATTTTTCTATTACAGTGGTCATCTTTGCATATAGATGCAACCAGCAATTGGGTTAACAGCCCCCTGAAACCCAGCTTTCTTGTAATAATAATAATATTATTTTTCTGTCTTAGTGTTACAAATATCATCTCAAATTATTTTTTTAATTATGCTTATAATTTTTAATCTTGGTTCCTTTTTATACAGACAAAACCAGCAAAAATTTTCATGTATGATTTCCACATTACTGTCTTAATAGAAGGCTTTCCTCACCTAAAAATCATATAAACTCTAACTATTAAACCAGTAAGAAAGACTTCAGCAAGAAAACCAGGTATAAGAGCATATACCACAATCAATATATTTCCAATAAAATATCCTATTTACCATAAAAGTAGAATACACTATAAAGTTTCTAGAAATGAAATTTATAAGAAATATGTAGGACCTTTATGGAAAATACTATAAAACTTTATTGAATGACATAAAAGTAGTATAGAATAAATGGAAAGATATTATATGCCTTTGGGTAGGAACATTCAGCATCGCAAAGACATCAAACTTTCCAAACTAATCTATAAATTCAAGTCTAATAAAAGTCTCAAAGGAATTTTTTAATACAACTTGATAAGCTAATTCTAAAACTGATATGGAAAAGTAAATGTGTAAGAACAGCCAAGATAATTATGAAGGCGAACAAGGAGGGATGATTTGCCCTACCAAATATTAAAATAAATTATAATATTATGATAGTTAATGCAAAGAACTAGACAAATAATTCTTTGAAATAGAATAAAGAGTCCAGAAATAAGCTCATAAGTTTATGGAACATTAGGACGTTATAAAAGTGACATTTCCAGTTACTAGGGAAGATTTAATATGTAGTAGTGGTACAATGATTCTCTTCTTTAAAAAAATAAAATTAGGTCCCAATTCATGTCATACATAAAACAAAAAAACTGAAAGAATTAGAGGAAAATACAGAATATATTGTTTCCTAGTAAAATAGAAAAGGTCTTCCTAAATGGGAGATAAACAAAATTTATAGATTCAATTTGCTAACCTTGGCCACATCAAAACTCAAATATCACTGTAAATAACTTCATAAAAAAGACACAAAACATACATGAAGAATCTTCAGCAAACTGTCATTAAGGATTGGCTAACAAGCTCTAAACAAGCTATAAGCATCCAATCTCTAGCCCTGCTTGTCACCAGAAACTAAGCCAGATGCCAGAAGCCACAAACTCCAAACAAGTCCCAGTTTGATCCAGTTCTGAAGTACTAACCATCCAAATGACCTCAGGATCAATCTAATCGGAATCATCTAATTGTAATAACAAAAAACATACCTACCAGCACCATGACAGTTCGAACTGTGCTAACTGAAGGGAAAAGAGATGATACTGATTCTGAGAAACCTCCTCCCATGCCCCAAAAAACCTCTCTACATCAGCTTGCTTACCAGCCCCTTAATTACCCTAACCCTATAAAACCCTGACCATGAGACCTAAACAGAGAAAAAGTACCTTTAGAGCATGAGCTCCCCTTCTCTATTCTCTGGCCATTAAATAAATTTTTTACCCGCTTGCCATCAAATACCATTTCGTTATTTGACAAACAGTATTGAGTAGGAAAAGAACCTGCCACTTTGGGAACAAAATGTAACAAAGAAAAGAACCCATGTGACCAATATTAGAGATTAGTTCACTCAACCTCATTACAGTCCTTCAGAGTTCCTTAGTCACATTACAGACAGGAAAGCCAAGATTACATTTTCCAGTCTCCTGTACAGTTTGGGTTTGATACACAACCTAGCTATCACTAACACTTAAATATTTATGAGATTTGGAAGAAAAAGTGAGGCAGAGGTAGGACTTCTATTTCTGTTGTTCCTTTTAGGAAGTTCAGCTGTGAAACTCCTTCACTTCCCTATGGCAGTGGTGGCAAAGGTCGTAATGTCAAGGCCCTAAATTCATGCATGTAGACAGCATGTACTATACACCATCCACTTCACTAAAATGGGTTACAGCTATGCTGGTGTGATCCAGGAATCAACCATTCTGGAGATGTCTTCCTCCTGTTTCTTGAAACCAGCAATTGGGTTAACAGCCCCCTGAAACCCAGCTTTCTTGTATCCTGGACATGGAAGGGTATTGCAAAAGCTCCTTTAGTTAGCCACTTTCTAAGTGTTGTTCTAGGATTCATTCCTGGAAGCTCTCTATAAAGGCTGCTCCTCCAGCCTGTCCCACAATTTTTAAAGTACCTAATAAATTAAGTGCCTTATATATAATTAAAATAGTCGTTTCCATCATCTGCAAGAGAACCCAGGCTGAGAAAGAATTTGGTACCAGAGAAAATGGCCATCAACAGAACAAGGACAGGAATCTAGAACTATCTACCATCCTTCTTGAATTGGAGGTTTTAGTATGGATTTCAGAGAGACATCTAACAGTAACTTAAACAATTATCCACATTGGCCATCCGAATTTCAGGCTTTTTGATGCCATGACTTAAACCAAATGTGAGCTACCATAGCATGGTGAAATAACTAAGAATATTAAGATTATAGGGGTGGGCTGGCTATTTCTAACTGCACTGAAAAGTTTAAATAAAATGACAGATTTGGTGGCTTAAAGATTATGATTAAGACATGGTAAGAAAACCAGGGACTTTCTGTGATTTCCTTAAACATCCGCAGCTCTATATAGCTAATGTATTTGATAGAGTATGATTCTGCAGTTGCTGAGAAATAACATAGGGAGAATAGGCAGAGCCCCCTTGCTGGGAGTTGGAGGTGCTTTTTTGATAGGTAAAAACGGATTTTGAGATTCCTGGACTAACAAAGGGCGGGCTTTTAGTCCACATAGCCATCCTTATTCCAGAAGGTCTTTCTCTCTCACCAGACCATAGGGTACCGCATGCATCCCCAAACTGTTTCTTGCAAGTAATACGTTGAAGAAAGGTTAGTCTAGAGAATTCTTATGAAGAACCTGTACATGTGTTAATCTGATCAAGAACTTCCACTTGGGTTATGCTGATCAAGAACCTATATGTGAGTTTTGTTTGAGGCTTTGCTATGGATGTGTTCCAATATTTGTTTTATCTCTGCTTAGGGGCTTTTTGTTGCCTTCCCAACCTTCTGACTCCCTCTCTTCCAAAGCCAGTGTCCTCTTGAACAATTTCCAGATTTCCATAGCCATACCAAAACCAGGATGCTTCCATTTGTTTGGACACCAGCATTAGGATATCTAACTACCTAACTTAATTTTTTTTTTTAACTTCAAACTGGGGCCAGTGAAAGATCTCAGAGGCTGATCTGCAAATTAAGCTACTTGTCTTTGTGTGTGAGACCCTTAAGGATTGAGTGACTATTCTAAGAGAAATAAATATTGGGGATGGGGTAGGGTTGGTTGCATTTTTTTTAACCTACCTTGGGGTTGGGGGGAAATATTAGTTACAGTATTTTTGTTTGTTTTCTGTTAAAATTTCCTTTTAGGCTTGAATTTTTAATAAATTTCCTCCTGACTTAAAAATCTTGTTTCTAATCTGGGAATTTGAAATCTTGGAACTTAATGTTACACCAGTTTTTTCCAAATAGTTCAAACCAATTTAATACCAGTCCATGTGAAAAATCTGCAGCCATTTCAAGCATCTGGTGGGCTTTTTTATATATCATCATTAACTGGTATTATTAAATGTTCTGACAGGTGAGTGTAAAATGTAGAATGTATAGGGTTGGTTTGGGGGTTTTGTTTTGTTTTGTTTTTAAATAACAATAAACTCAAAGAGAAAGCCAAAAAAAAAAAAAAAAAAGCCATTGTTCCCTGGTCTCATCATGACTTGCTTAGAAACCTGATAACAATTCCACCTAAAAACCAAGCAGAAGTAGTCTTTTGCCCTAAAATAATTACAAAATTCTGAAAATTTATATTGAAAAGCAACTGAAGGAATTCATATGATTAGTTTTAGCTCAGGGGTGAAGAAACACAATTTTGCTTCAAAAATTTACCATCATAGATGCACTTACCATAGATTCTAGATGCAATGTTTGAGCAGCCTAAAACACTGTCAACCCTTGAACAACATGGGCCTGAACTGCATGAATCCACTTATATACAGATTTTTTTTAATAAATATAGTATAGCACTGTAAATATATTTTCCTTATGCTTTTCCTTTTTTAAAAAGATGTATTTATTTTAGAGAAAGAGAGCATGAATGGGAGAGCAGAGGAAGAGAGGAGAAGAGTCTCAACAGACTCCATGATGAGTGTGGAGACTGATGGGGACTCAATCTCATAAACGTGAGATCACAATCTGAGCCAAAACTAAGAGTCATATGCTTAACTGACTGAGCTACTCAGGTTCCCCTCCTTAATGATTTTCTTAATTGCATTTATTTTCTCTAGCTTACTTTATTGTAAGAGTATAGTATTTGATATATGTAACATATAAAAGAGGGGTTAATTGAATGTTTATGTTAGCAGTAAGCCTTCCAGTTAACAGACTATTAGTAATTAAGTTTTTGGAGAGTCAAAGGTTATATCCAAATTTCTGATTACACAGGGGATAAGCACCCTTAACCTCTACATTGTTCTTGGGCAAATGTAGTTCTAATTGTTTCATTTTATTCAGTTTGCTGACTGGAGCTTGAAATCAAGAGTGACCCACACTAAATAAAGGTGAAATGCCCCAAGCTATCTCAATACTTAGGAAAATAACAATGTTGTAGAAAGACATTCCACGCTCAAGGATTGGAAGGATAAATATTGTTAAAATGTCTATATTATCCAAAGAAATCTACACATTTAATGCAATCTCTATTAAAATACCAAAAGAGTTTTTCATGGAACTAGAACAAATAATCCCAAAATTTACATGGAACCACAAAGAGCACAAATAACCAAAGCAGCTTTGAAAAATAAAAGGAAAGCTGTGGGTATCACGATTCCAGACTTCAGGTTATATTACAGTGTGTAGTGATTAAAACATTAAGGTAATAGATCAAAAGCAGACACACAGATCAGTGGAATAGAATAGAAAACCCAGGGGTAAAGCCACAATTATTTGGTCAATTAATCTCTGACAAAAGAGGAAAGAATATCCAATGGGAAAAAGTCTCTTCAACAAATGATGTTAGGAAAACTGGACAGGAACATGCAGAAGAATGAAACAAGACAACTTTCTTATGCCATATACAAAAATAAACTCAAAGTGGATCAAAGACCTAAATGTGAGACCCCAAATCATAAAAATCCTAGAAGAGAACACAGGCAGTAATGTCTGATATTGGCCACAGTCACATTTTTCCAGTTATGTCTCCTAAGGCAAGGGAAATAAAAGCAAAACTAAATTATTAGGACTACATTGAAATAAAAAGCTTATGCACAGTGAAGGAAATGATCAGTAGAACTAAAAGGTAACCTACAGTATAGGAGAAAATATTTGCAAATGACATATCAGATGAAGAGTTAATATCTAGAATATATAAATAACTTCTACAACTCAACACCCAACAAATAATCCAATTAAAAAAATGATAAAAAGATATGAATAGACATATCTCCAAAGAAAACATCCAGATGGTCAACAGAGGCATAAAAAGATGCTCAAATTCACTCATCATCAGGGAAATGCAAATCAAAGCTACAAGGAGAGATCACGTCACACCTGTCAGAATGGCTAAAATAAAAAACACAAGAAACAACAAGCATTGGTGAGGATGTGGAGAAAAAGGAACCCTCTTGTACTGTTGGTGGGAATGCAAACTGGTACAGTCACTGTGGAAAACAGTATGGAGTTTCCTCAGAAAGTTAAAAATAGAACTATCCTATGATCCACTAATCACATTACTGGATATTTACAAAAAACAAGAAACAAAAACAAAAACAAAACACTAATTCACAGGTATACATGCACCCCTATATTTATAGCAGCATTATTTACAATAGTGAAATTATAGAAGAAGCCTAAGTGTCCATCAATAGATGAGTGGATAGTGTACACACACACACACGATGAAATATTATTCAGACATGAAAAAGAAAGAAATCTTGCCATTTGCAACAGCATAAATGAAACCAGATAGTGCAATACTAAGCAAAATCAGCCAGTCAGAGAAAGACAAATACTATATCATTTCATTTTTATGTGGAATTTAAGAAACAAAATAAATGAGCAAATTAAAAACAAGAGACAGCGGAAGACAAACCAAGAAACAGACTCTGAACTATAGAGAGCAAGCTGATGGTGACCAGAGGGAGGCAGGATGGGGGGGATGGGTGAAATAGGTGATGAGGATTAAGGAGTGCACTTGTGATGAGAACCAGGTGTTATATGAAAGTGTTGAACCACTATATTGTATACCTGAAACTAATATAACACTGTATATTAATTCCAGTATACTGGAAGTAAAATAAAATTTTTAAAAAACTTGGAGCAAGATCTCAGAGGGGTAGGAGAGCTAAATTTTTGTCTGGTCCCAGGAATTCAGCTAGTTATCAAACCATTCTGAACACCTAACAAACTCAACAGAAGATTGAAGAAAAGAATAGTAACAACACTACGAACAGAAAGGTGACCACTTTCTGGAAGGTAGGACCTGTGGAGAATTGAATCTGAGGTGCTATTTGGGAAGATAGGTGGGGGGAGGGAGAGCTCCATCAGCCAGCTACCGGCAAGTGATAGAACAGCAGAGCACAAAATTGAAACTTCTAGAAGTCTGCTCCGGTGAGGGGCATCACTACAGAGGCTAAGCAGAGGGTGGGACACTCCCTGGGACAGTGTGGTCTCAGGACCCTCAGGTCACAGAAAGACTGAGTGTAGCAGAGTTTCCAGGTATCAGAGCAGGGAAGCCAGCTGCAAGAGTGAGCCAAAGAGTGGGTTTTCAGCTTGGGGTGGACATAAATGGTGGCCACGGAGGTCAGCTCTGCGGGGGCCCAACAAGTGGCAGATCCGGGGAGACTCACCATTCTCCCCTGGGAGGACAGGCATGGGAGCACACTGCTGAGTTTGGAGACTCCAAACAGGGCCAAGCGCCAGACATAAAAACGCTCGCTAGTCACAGGCCAGGTGGCATGGAGTGCAGCCGGAGACCAGGGAGACAGGTGTGACTGATTGTTTTTCTCTGAGAGGACACTTTGGAGTGGGGCCCTGAGCTCTCAGCTCATCCCAGCTGGAGACTGGGAGGCCTCCATCTTCATTCCCATCCTCCAAAGCAAAAGCTACCTAGAGCAAAGCTGAGCAGATTGCTTAGCCTGGCCCCTGGCAAAGGTGGTTGCCTAAGGCAAAGACATATGAGAATCATGACAAGAGGCCACACCCCCAGAAAATCAGCAAGAGCATCCAGCCAAGACCAAGTTCACCGATCAATGAGAATTGCAAAATCCCAGCACTAGGGAAACACAGCACATAGAATTCGTTTTTTCCCCATAATTCTTTAGTTTTTCAAAGTTCATTTTTTTAATTTCCTTTATTTTTTCTTTTTCTATTTAATTTTTCTTCTTTCCGTCTTCAACCAACTTCTTTTTTATTTATTTAAGATCTTTTTTTTTATTTATATGTCAGAGAGAAACACAGCAAGAGACGGAACACAAGCAGAAGGTGTGAGAGAGGAGAAGCTGGCCTCCTACTGAGCAGGGAGCCCAATGCTGAGTTCAATCCCAGCACCCTGGAATCATGACCTGAGCCAAAGGTAGACACTTAACAACTGAGCAACCCAGGCGCCCCTCAACCCACTTCTTAATATTTCCTTTTTTAAAATCTTTTTTAAGTTTCATTTTTATACCCATATTCCATCCCTTCATTGTATTTACCCTTATTTTTGCACATGTACAAGTTTTTTTTCTTTGGAATTAGGGGAGGCAGTTTCTTCTTTTTTAAAATATTTTATGTATTTGTTTGACAGACAGAGAGAGAGAGAGAGAGAGAGAGAGAGAGAACATAAGCATAGGAAGTGGGAGAGGGAGAAGCAGGCTCTCTGCTGAACAAAAAGTCCAACTCAGGGCTTGATCTCAGGACCCTGGAATCATGACCTGAGCCAAAGGCACACACTTAACTGACTGAGCCACTCAGGTGCCCCAGGAGGCAGTTTCTTCTAACAGACTAAGATATACCCAAAATCTAGTGTTTGGCTCTGTTCCATTCACCAGTCTGGTCATATTCTTCATTGTCTATTTTTTTCTTTTCCCCCCAATTTTGGGTCTCTTTTGATTTATTTAGTCTATATTTTTCTAGGGTCATTGTTAAACTTCTGGTGTTTTATTCCCTCATTCATCTATTCTTCTCTGGACAAAATGACAAAACAGAAACACTCACCTCAAAAAAGAAAAAAGAATAAGTGGCAGTATCAACTACCAGGGACCTAATCAACATGGACATTAGTAAGAGGTCAGAGCTAGAGTTAAGAATGACGATTATCAAGATAACTAACTGGGCTTGAAAAAAGCATAGAAGGTACTAGATAATCCCTTTATGGATATATAAAATCTTACCAAGTTGAAATCAAAAAGATTATTAATGAGGTGCAATCAAAAATGGAGGTTCTACCTGCTAGGATAAATGAGACCAGAAGAGAAAATTAGTAATATAGAAGACCAAATGATAGAAAATAAAGAAGTTGAGGAAAAGAGAGATAAACAACTACCAGATCATGGGGAGAAAATTCGAGAGATAAGTGAAACCATAAGACAAAACAATTTTAGACTAATTGGGATCCCAGGAAAACAAGAAAGAGAGAGAGGCAGAAGGCTTATTGGAGCAAATTATAGTGGAGAATTTCCCTAATTTGGGGAAGGAAACAGTTATCAAAATCCAAAAGGCACAGAGAACCTGCCTCAAAATCATTAAAAATAGGTCAACACCCCAACACCTAATAGTAAAACTCACTAATGTCAGTGACAAAGAGAAAATCCTGAAAGCAGCTCTGGAGAAGAAGTCTGTAACATACAATGGCAGAAATATTGGATTGGCAGCCGACCTATCCACAGAGACTTGGCAGGCCAGAAAGGACTGCCATGCTATATTCAGAGCACTAAATGAGAAAAATATGCAACGAAGAATACTATATCCAGCTAGGCTTGTCACTGAAAATAAAAGAAGAGATAAGAAAGCTTCCAAAACAAAAACTAAAATAATTTTCAGTCACCAAACAAGCCTTACAAGAAATATTGAAAGCAGGGGCACCTGGGTGGCTCAGTGGGTTAAGCCTCTGCCTTCCACTTAGGTCATGATCTCAGGGTCCTGGGATCGAGTCCCACATCAGACTCTCTGCTCAGCAGGGAACCTGCTTCTCTTTCTCTCTCTGCCTGCCTCTCTGCCTATTGGTGATCTCTCTCTCTCTCTGTGTCAAAAAAAAAATAAAAATTAAAAAAGGAAAAATAGAAAAAGAAAAGAAATATAGAAAGCAGCCTTCTAAGCAAGCAGAGATCCTAAAAGTAACATAGACCAGAAAGGAACAGAGACAATATACAGAAACTGGTAATACACTGGCACTAAATTCATATTTTTCAATAGTTACCCTGAATGTAAATGGGCTAAATATCCCAATCAAAAGACACAGGGTATCAGAATGGATTAAAAAAAAAAACAAGAACCATCAATACACTGCCAATCTGTTTCTTTAATTTTGTTATTAATTGGCTTATATAATTGGATGCTCCCATGTTAGGGGCATAAACATTTATAATTATCAGATCTTCTTGTTGGATAGACCCTTTAAATATGATAAAGTGTCCTTCCTCATCTCTTATTATAGTTTTTGATTTAAAATCTAATTTGCTTGGTGTAAGAATTGACATCCCAGCTTTCTTTTGATGTCATTAGCATGATAAATTGTTTTCTACCTCCTCACTTTAAATCTGGAGGTGTCTTTGGGTCTAAAAAGAGTCTCTTGCTGACAGTATATCAGTGAGTCTTATTTTTTTTTATCCATTCTGATACACTGTGTCTTTTTTATCTCTTCTTTAATAAAGTAAATTGATCTCATTAGTGATTTCCTCTGCTGATCAGATACTTTCTGATCTATAAACCTGGCTTAGACTTGATATGAAAATTATATTTTTGTTTATAAAGGATTCATATGTGTCCTTATCCAAGCTATGTCTGACAGGAGATTTGGAGCTAAAGGTGAGCTACAAAGGAGGGCCAACAAGGGCTGTTTTCCTCCTCTCAGTGCAGAAAAAGAGCACAATAAGTTACTGACTGGGCAAAAAAACTATACTGGCCACCTAAATCTCCATAATGAGTAATAAAAAGATCTGAATAAGGTAAGCTACTATAATAATCAAGCTGAATCCTATGAATGGGATGGAATATTCTCAGGCAAGGAATCGATGCTTACTTTGCCTGTGAGTCAGAAGGTTTAGATCAAGGATGGCTTTGATTTATTCACCCAGCAAATAATTTATTGAGTGCTTCATTTATGACATACCCTAGTGGGGTGCTGGGCCACAGAAGTGAATGCCCTTTGGCAGTTATCATTCTAGTGGAAGAGATGGAAAAAGTAAAAATAATAATTGAATCATGTGACAGAAGGTGATAGTGCTATAAAGAAAAACAAGGAGAGTAAGAAGGAAAGCAAATTATGGATGTAAGAGCAAAGAGGTGCTATATTTTAAAGGGTAGTAAGGACTATCCTCTCTGATAAAATGATGTTTGAGGAGGCACCTGTCAAAATTCTGAAGGACACATGCAGCTCTGGAGGGAAGAGCATTCTAGGCAGAGAGAAAGAAGCAAGTTCTCAGTAAAACTGCTACAAAGGAGGACAGTCTTTTTGTAACCCAGCAACAAGAACAACAAGGCTAGAACAGAATGAAAAGACAAATGATTGGTAGAAAACAAGATCAGAAATGGAGCTGAGGGGCACATCATGAAGGACCAAATAGACTACGGATATTGAGATGTTTACTGTTCAGAAGATGACAAACCTTTGCAGGGGGTTGAGCAGAAGAGTAACATAGTGAACTCCACTGAACACAGAAACTGAATTTCCCCCAATTCTAAATTCTTAGGCATAGAATAAAATATATACTTATAAAAATAAGAAATCTATAAGACCAGGAGAAAAGAAAGAGTGCCATCAATGAAGTAGAAATCCTGTAAATTTCTATTAAAAAAAAAAAGAAATCAGACATAGGACCATATTGACAAAGAAAACTATTCCTAAAAACATATACCAGAGGCAAATGTGGAGATGGGAGCAAATGGAGACAGAAGTTCTAGAAGAGACTTAGCAAGCAGGGTGATTCCTACCTCGTCCTGGGCTTGTGCTGAGCATCTTGTCTCAAAGGTATTGATTTACTCACCAAAACTGAAACTAAAATGTGGTTGGAAAATCTGGGAAGTTCCCACTGTACAACATATAATGGAAATAAAAGCCCCTGTATTAGAAATACAAGTTACTAATATATTCTATGAAATAATAATCCCACCCTTCCAAAATAATCACTATAAATAACACCCCATAATCCAAATCGCATCCTTGGATAGCAAACAGGTGTTCCCAAATAAAAAGATGAACATACAACCAGCAATCACCACCATCTTGACCAAAACAACACTATGAATCAGACACCTGCTTCAACAACTTGCAGGACTAGAAGTAAAAGAAAGTTAATGCAGCAGATAAAACACTGTTGGTAAGTATAATTGACAACTTTATATTTGGGAGAACAAACCCAATAAATGAAACTAGAGATCTTAGAAATTTAAAATATGACTTTTGGGGCACCTGGGTGGCTCAGTCATTAAGCATCTGCCTTTGGCTCAAGTCATGATCCCAGAGTCCCGAGATCGAGTCCTACACATCGGGCTCCCTTCTCACTAAGAATCCTGCTTCTCTCTCTCTCACTCCCCCTGCTTGTGTTCCCTCTCTGGCTGTGTTTCTCTCTGTCAAATAAAAAAAAATCTTTAAAAAAAATAAAAAATAAAAAATAAAAGGGCTCATGTCCCATAATTAGATACAGAAATAAAATTTCTAAACCCAAAAGATACAGAGAAAAAAAACAAAAGAAAGTAAACAAATATGCCATAAAGAAGAAAGAAATAAGCTTTCATGTAGTATCCATATGGTAACACTGAAAGCCAGAAGACACTAGAATGATTGACTGTCTTATTTCTTAAGGAAAATTCCATGAGTCTAAAAATCTTAGTCAAATTAACACTCAAGCCAGGAGTAATAATGATGGTTTCAGATTTATATAGATTTAGAAATTGACCAATCATACACCATCCTTAAAAAAGTGACTTGGGAAATAGTCCAGCAAAAACAAAAACAGAAAGGAAAAAAGTGTGTCATTTAAAAAGAGGATAACTGGTCTTGAGGGGGAAAAATGGTACCAATAAACACATGTATCCTATAGTTAAGTCTAAATAAGTTTTGATGTACAATGAAAATAAATAATAATCTGAACCAAATAATAACTCCAGAGAAGAGGAAAGCAGTATGCCAAGGAATACCAATGTCTGAGGGTATTCCCAAGTGTAGAGGTAACTGTGTCCATTCCAAGTGAAAGCAGGCCTAGGGCTAAATAAGAGGCTGAACCGCTAAGGACCTTATGTCAGATTTGTTCTTGTGGCCCTATTGTTCACTTATAACACCTTCCTATCGCATTTCTATTGCCCCAAGACTTCAGCAAAGTCTTGTTGAAAACCATAGTTATGGTCTCAGCTAAGCTGAAGGTAATTAGGAATAGTATTAAGTCCCCTTCATGGCCAGAAGAAGGCAAGAGTGAGAGAGCAAGAGGGCTAGAATCAGAAACAGAATGAAAGTTAGAGAGAGAGAGAGAGAGAGAGAGAGAACCAGGTCAGCCATATTAAAAGCTTCAGAAGCAGTGAGAGGAAAAGAAAAAGACATCTGAGGATTGTCCCAAGGTGCACCCTGACTTGCAGGAATCACCAGGTTCAAGTAGAGGCTAATTTCAGCAAGTTGTTGGGGGCTCATGATGGAAAAAGAGATATGAAAAGGAAGTATAACCTATTTTGTGACCACTGAATGGTAATGCAGGGGAATTACAGGTTACAGTAAGAAATTTTATCCTAGTCCCAGCTTAATTATTCAGGAAGCCACAAACGCCAGTGAGAGCATAAGATGCTCTCAGAAGAGGAAAACTATCATTTCTGCAGTCTGTGGCTCAATTAGGATAACCATTAAGTCAGGTGAAAGCAGCTTCTTGTCAATATGAGGCTGCAGTAAAACCTCAGGCATCCCTATTTTCTTGGCCCACATAAATCTGATTGCACATAGACAACATGGGTTACACCAGATTCTGTGCTTCTCACTGGAGAAAAGACAGGTAAAAAGTCTTCTCCAATAATAATTTGAATTAGAGGGAAAAGGCTTAAAAGTAGAAAAAATAAACATCATTGGACTCTTGGAAATCAGTTATCTAACCATCTTCAGTTGAAGAAATTGAAATCTTTTTCAGAGAATTAAAAAATTCTTTAATGAAAAAGTAAAGAGAATTGGGGCACCTTGGTGGCTTAGTTGGTTAAGCCTCTGCCTTCGGCTCAGGTCATAATCCCAGGGTCCTGGATTTGAGCCCCATATCAGACTTCCCATTCAGTGAGGAGCTGCTTTTTCCTCTTTCTCCCTCTCTTTGCCTCCTGGTCCGCCTACTTGTGCTGTCTCTCTCTGTCAAATAAATAAATAAAATCTTTAAAAAAAAAAAAAGGAAAGAGAATTTAATTCTTTAATTAAAATTTAAATAGAATAGGGGTCCTTGGGTGGCTCCGGTGGTTAAGCATCTGCCTTCAGCTCAGGTCCTAGGATCAAGCCCCATTCTGGTCTCCCTGCCCAGTGGGGAGCCTGCTTCTCCTGCTATTCCTTCTTCTGTTATTCCCCCCACTTGTGTTCTCTGGCTCTCTCTCTTTCTCTGTCAAGTAAATAAATAAAATCTTTTTTAAAAGTCTGTTAAAAAATTAAATCAAATAAAAATGTTTTTCCTACTAACATTGATATCTAAACAGTAAGAAGCAATTAGTGGTAATTATAAATTTTAGATTACACTATTATTAGACTCCAAAATGCCATACATTTTACTGCTCCATGTTAGAAACCCTACAATACAGTTGCCATTTGTTTGCTCCAAACAGTTAAGCAACCCTTAAATAAATTCATAAATTTTAAAAGTCTTTTATATTTGCTTACATATTTACAATTTTAGTTGCTCTTCATTCTCTCAGGCAGGTCCAAATACCCTCTGGTACAATTTCCTTCATCCTAAAGAGCAATTCTCTTAACATTTTTTGTACTGTAAGCTTATGGTGTCAGATTCTCTAAGCTTTTATCTGAAAGTGTCTACCTTACTTTCACTTTTAAAAAAGTTCAATGAAGGGGCGCCTGGGTGGCTCAGTTGGTTGAGCAACTGCCTTCGGCTCAGGTCATGATCCCGGAGACCCGGGATCAAGTCCCACATCAGGCTCCCTGCTCGGTGGGAAGCCTGCTTCTCCCTCTCTCACTCCCCTTGCTTGTGTTCCCTCTCTGGCTGTGTTTCTCTCTGTCAAATAAATAAAATCTTAAAGAAAAAAATTCAATGAATACAGAACTTACAATTGACAGGGGTTTTTTCCCCTCTTTCAAGCAATTTTAAAAAAATTATTCTATGGCTTTCCATTGCATTGGTTCTGGTGAGAAGTCGATGGTAATTTTGACCAACATTCCCCAATAAGAAATGTGACTTTCAGGATTTTCTCTTTCCTTGATTTTCAGATATTTTATTACAATAGACCTTGTTAAGGCCTTCTTCTGGGTATATGCTACTTAGGGTATATGCTACTTAGGGTCGATATTTCTCATTAAATTTGGAAGCTTTAAAGTCATTATTTTCTAATTATTTTCCTATCTTCTTTACTGTTGAGATAAAATTATAAATTTTATGCCACCTGATGTTACTCTTGATGTTGGTTCAGTTCACTTTCATTTTTAGTATTTTTCTCTCTGTGCTTCAGATTCTATTGCCTATCTTCAAGATCTCTGAAATTTTCCTCAACAAGCTTCTAATCTTCTGTTAAGCCCACCAGCAAAATTTGTTTCAGATATTGCATTTTTCAATTCTAAAAATCCCTATTTGATTTTTTAATTGTTTTTTATATTGGGATTCTCCATCTCTCCTCTCACTGTGTGACTATTTCCCCATAAATCCCCATAAATCCAAAAATAGCTGTTTAGTAGTCTTTGTCTACTAAATCCAAATCTGTCATCTTTAGGTCTATTT
Organism: Spilogale gracilis; assembly: GCA_004023965.1. Lineage (NCBI taxonomy): Eukaryota > Metazoa > Chordata > Mammalia > Carnivora > Mephitidae > Spilogale > Spilogale gracilis. The sequence continues at coordinate 15,945 of PITA01004010.1, forward strand.
CTATTGATTTGTTTTTCTTTCTTGTGGGTCCACATATTCCCACTTCACATGGCATAGGTGGAACAAATTGAAAACAAATAGCTAGATAGTAAAATTACACCTAACTACATCAATAATTATATTAAAAATAAACAGAATATGGGCTCTCCTCCAATTGAAAATGTAGGAAACTGCAATCTACTTCAACTTAGAATGTACGATATAAGAATGACACTCCCTAACAATAAAAATAATTAAGGTAGTCCACAAAAATCATATCTTTTATTGAGCCCATTAGAGAACTGAAGTCTTAATAATGCAACTTTTGAATTCCAAAGAGTTAGAAGATCTTTAAGAAACATCAAAACACTGAAATACTCGGCATTTTGCAGCGTACAAGAAGAGGCATCTACCATAAAGAAAGTAAGAGAAAAATATCTAAAAGTTTATCAACTTCTTAAAGACCAAATGTAGACTATCATGATAGTTATAATCCCTAAGACCCCCCAGATACAAAAGAAGTTATGCTCACCAGCAGCTCTTTTGGGCTTCTATTGGATGTCACAGGAAAAAGGAGGGCATGGTAGGACCTCATGGAGTCCCCTTAATTGTGCACAAACACAAATCTCATCCATTTCTGGATCTTTCTCTCATGCAAAAAAATTGAGTTAGTGAGGGAACAATAGGAAAATCTCTTCCCAGGAAAATATCCCTTGCCTCTGGGAAAGGGGTAAAAGTAAAAGATATCTGCCACTGGAAAATGATGGGGAAATCCTCTTTCATGAGTGCCAGGCAAAGGTACACCTGTCTCTAAGGAAGGGCTGGAAGCAAAAGCTTCTGTCAGTGGAGGAGGGACATAAAACCCTATGGATCCAAGATTTTGCCCTAATATATAGTTAAGGTCTGTTATTATTAGTGAAAGGAAAAAAAGAAAGTGTTTCTCTTTAAGACTTCCCTTTGAAATTTGTCTGCCAAATCAGGGAGTGGATATTGGGGACAGGAGTGGGAGAAAGTCCCAACCCTAAAATTTAAATACTTGGTACCTACCTAAGAAAAGGGATAGAGCAGAAGATCTAAGGAAAGGCCCCTTTTGCTACTATGAATTTCACACTTACTGTCTACTGCAGGGTGAGGGACAAGAGTACAGACAGAGACACCGTCTATAACCTAGTCCTTCCAGATCTGCTAAGATGTGAAATACTGAGGAAAACTCCCTGTCATTGCAAGGCACACACTAAACACAAAGTGGCTCACAATGTATAGGAATTTGAGATCTGGAATCCATTAGAGATACTTTATAGTAACAGAAAAACCCAAATGAAAGTCAGCTACATACTAGATCAACCCAAACACCCACACTAATGGGTGAATAAAAGAAAAGACATGCCTATTTTGGAGTATAAATACTATTTATCTCAGGCTCTATTGTTCTTTTATACACAATAGCCAGCCTTTAATCAAAAAGTATAGAACACATAAAAAAGTCAAAATATGGGGCGCCTGGGTGGCTCAGTTGGTTAAGCGACTGCCTTCGGTTCAGGTCATGAACCCGGAGACCCAGGATCGAGTCCCACATCGGGCTTCCTGCTCAGCGGGAAGCCTGCTTTCTCCCTCTCTCACTCCCCTGCTTGTGTTCCCTCTCTGGCTATGTTTCTCTCTGTCAAATAAATAAAATCTTAAAAAAAAAAAAAGTCAAAATATGATACAGTATTTACATATATGTATATATATAGATAAGTTGCATTTATACTTATATATAAGCTCATAAATATATATATTTGCCTGTATGATGCATTATTAAGAGATAATTTCAACAGAAAAAGTCACAACTAGATGTTAGAATTATTATGCAGGGTCCTTAAAATAACAATGAAGAATGTGTTAAAGTATTTAGAAAAATAAATGTAAATATTCATAAATATAAGGGGAATTGAAAAACATTTAAAATTATTTTTTAAAAGAGTGAAATGAAAATGCCAAAAAAATTAACAAAATTATGAAAAATCTACATCTAACATCTCGCTTAATAGTGAAAAAGTAAACACTCTCCACCTAAACTCAGGAAGAGGGCTAGGCTAGTTACTATTATAATTCTATTAAATAGTATATTGAAGATCCTAGCTAGTGCACTATGAGAAGAGAGATACATATAAGACACAAAGGACAGAAATTAAAAGAGGAAAACTGGTTTTATTTGTAGACAACATGATTGTGTACATATAAAATTACTTAAGATATAGAAAATAGAGCTAGCAAATAAATTTAGTGAGATCATAAAAAAAAGAATATTATCCTTGGGTATATACCCCAAAAATTGTTTAGTTGTAAAACAAGCAATAACAGGGTGGGGAAATAAATTTTAAAATAATACCATATCCAATAGAATTTAAAACATAAAATATTTGGAAATAAATGTAATAAAAAATGTTTAATCCTTCCACACCAAAAATTATATCACAGTGCTGAGAAAAAAATAAAAAATAAAAATAAATGAAGGGATACATCTTGTTTAAGGTTTGGAAGATTCAATATTGTTAAGATGTCAATTCTCTCCAGATTGAACTCTATAGGTTGAACACACTTGCAATAAAAATACCAGTAAACTTTTTATAAAAATTGACACATTGATGGTAAAATTTATATGAAAATGCTAGGACCTAGAACAGCTAAAACAATCTTGGAATTGAAGGTTAGAGTTGTAATATTTCCATTCTTATGTCTAAATACTCAACATGAAGGCACAATAATCAAAGTACTACGGTAATGACAGAAGGCTGAAAAACAGACCAAAGGACCAGAAAAGAGTACAGAAATGTACCTGCACTTATAAAGTCAACCAAAGGAATTCAGTGGGGAAAGAAAAGTTTTCAACAAATTGTAGTGAAACAACTAGATATCTACATGATTGAAACTCAATGCCTATCTCACACTATACACAAATATTTGGTTCAGATGGGTCACAGAGTATCTGAAAGAGCAAAAACTATAAGGCTTCTATAAGAAAACATGGGAATGTCCATAGATAAATAAGGATGGTGTAGTATACATATACAATAGAATATTACTCAGCCATAAGAAGGAATGAAATCTTGCCATTTGTGACAACATGGATGGACCTGGTGGGTATTACACTAAGTAAAATAAGTCAGACAATTAAAGACAAATACCATATGATTTCACTTATATGTGGAAACTAAAAATCAAAACAAATAAGTGAACAAACAGAAATAGGCTTGTCAATACAGAGAATAAACTGGTAGTTTCCAGAGGTGATGGAGTGGGGAGTATAAGCAAAATAGCTTCAGGGAATTAAGAGGCACAAATTTACAGTTGTAAAATAGATAAGTCACAGAGATAAGGAGTACAACATAGGGGATATATCAATAATATTTTAATAACGTTATATATTGACAGATGGTAATAGCACTTACCATTGTGACTATTACATAATGTATAGAATTGTCAAATCACCATGTCATTCACCTAAAACTAATATAACATTGATGTCAACTATACTTCAATAATAAAAAATGTTTAAAAGAAAATATGGAAGGTCCAAGATGGCAGAGGAGTGAGATACCTTAGTTTTGTCTGGTCCCAGGAATTCAGCTAGATAGCTATCAAATTAGTCTGGACATCTGCAAACTCAACCAGAGAGTGAAGAAAAGAATCGCTGCAACTCAACAAATAGAAAAGTGACCACCAGGGTGTCTGAGTGGCTCAGTCAGTTGGGCATCTGCTTTTGGCTCAGGTCATGATCCTGAAGTCTGGGGACTGAGCCCCAAGTGGGGCTTCCTGTTTACTGGGGAGTCTGTTTCTCCCTCTCTCTCTGCTCCTCTCCCCTACTCCTGCTGCCCCACTCTCATAAATAAACAGATAGATGATAGATAGACAGATGACAGATGATAGATGATAGATGATAGATGATAGATATATAATACATGATAGATGATAGGTAGATGATAATAGATGATAGATAATAGATAGATGATAGATGATAGATAGATAGATAGATAGATAGATAGATAGATAGATAGATAAAAAAAACTGACCACTTTCTGCAAGGCAGGAGGCATGGAGAAGTGAATCAAGGTGATATATGGGATGATAAGCCATGGGGTAAGGGAGCTACCAGAAAATGATACAGCAGTAGAGCACAAAATCAGAACTTTTAGAAGTCTGCTACAGTTAGGGATGTCCCTGCCTGAAAGGTGCTCATGTGGTAAAGTAGGGCAAAATCCTAGGAGGGACAGTGTGGTCTCAGGATCCTGAGGGTCACAAGAAGGTGAGGGATACCTGAGCTCAGCAGAGTACCCAGGCATCAAGAGCAAGAAAGCCAGCTGCAACCGGCAAGCCCAGGAGTGGTCTCCCAGCTCAAGGTTGCGTATACCATGAACTGTGGTATGTGTGGTATGGTCAGACACCTGCACTCCAAGCAGGGGCCCAGTGAGAGGCAGAACTATGGTAAGACCCCCCACACACACCTTCCCCAGGAGAAGCAGCACAGGTGCACACCACAGAAGTATACAAAGTTTGGAGACTCTAAACAGGATCATGTGCCTAAGACAGAAACCCTCAGTCAAAGGCTGAGTGATCATGGAGTACAGATGGAGACAGAAGTGATTGCTTTTCCCTGAGGGAGCACTGAGGAGTAGGGTCTCAAAATCTCAGTTCCAGGGCCGAAGACTGGAAGGTTGCCATTTTCATTGTCATCCTCTAAGGCAGCACATGGAAAACCTTCTGGGAACAAAAGCCACAAAGCGCCATCTCAAACTGCTTACTTACTTAAGCTGTCCTCTTGGCAAGGGCGGTACAATTCTGCCTGGAGCTAACCTGAAAATCAGCTCAACAGGACCCTCTCTGGGAAGATCAGCAAGAACATCTAGCTAAAACCAAATTTCCTGATCATAAAGAACTGCAAAATTCCAATGCTAGGGGAAAATGGTATATAGAATTCATGGTTTTTTTCTCCACGATTCTTTAGTCTTTTCCATTTTAATTTTTTCTTTTTCCTTTTTCAATTTATTTTATCAACTTTTATTTGTAAATCTTTTTTAATTTTCATTTTTACAGTTACATTTTATCCTTTCATTGTATTTAATCTTATTTTTGTATATATGTAACTTCTTTTTCTTTACAATTTTGGGATGCAGTTTCTTCTAACAAACAGACCAAAACACACCCAGAGTCTAGTGTATGGTGTCGTTCTCTTTACATGTCTGATCATATTCTCTTTTTTCCTTCTTCTTCATTTTTTTTGGTTAAAGTATTAATTTTCATCTTTAAAGTTACATTCTATCCTTTCAATGTATTTAATTTTCTTTTTGTATATATAGAATATTTTCTTTCTTTACAATTTTGGGATCTAGTTTTCTAACAAACATACCAAAGTAACACAGGATCCAGTGTATTGCTCTGTTCCATTTACCTGTCTGATTATATTCTTTTTTATTTTTTTTTTTTCAGCTTCAAATCTCTTCTGATTTATTTACTGTAGAATTCCTGGGATTGTTGTTAACACTTTAGTATTTGTTCTCTCATTCATCTATTCTTCTCCAGATAGAATGATAAGATGGAAAAACTCACCTCAAAAAAGAGAACAAGAGGCAGTACTGCCTGCCAGGGACCTAATCAGTACGGATATAAGTAAGATGTTGGAACTAGAGATCAGAATAACAATTATGAAGATACTAGCTGGGCTTTAGAAAAGCATAGAAGACACCAGAGAATCCCTTTCTGGAGAAATAAAAGAACTAAACCTAATCAATTCGAAATCAAAAAGGCTATTAATGAGTTGCAATAAAAAATACAGGCTCTGGCTCCTAGGAAAAATGAGGCAGAAGAGAAAAATAGTGATATAGAAGACCAAGTGACAGAGAATAAAGAAGCTGAGGAAGAGATAAACAATTACTGGATCACAAGGGGGAAATCTGAGAGATAACTGGTCCATTAGTATAACAATATTACAATAATTGGGATCTCAGAAGAAGAGGAAAGAGGGGCAGGCAGAGGCAGAAGGTGTGTCAGAGCAAATCATAGCAGAGAACTTCCTTTACCTGGTGGAAAGAAATAGGCATTCAAGTCCAGAAGGTATGCAGAACACCTCCCCCCAAAATCAATAAAAGTATGTCAACAACCCAACATTTAAGAGTGAAACTTGCAAACCCCAGAGACAAAGAGAAAATCCTGAAAGCTGCCCAGGACAGGAAGTCCATAACCTGTAAGAGTAGAAACATTAGACTGGCAAAAGACCTATCCACAGACCTGGCAGGCCACAGGGACTGGCATAATATATTCAGGGTGTTAAGTGACAAAAATATGCAGCCATGAATACTTTATCCAGCTAAGAGGTCATTCAAAATAAGAATGATGAAAAGCTTCCAGGGCAAGCAGAAACTAAACAATCTGTGATCACCAAACCAGCCCTGTAAGAAATATTTTAAAAGCCTTTAAGCAAAGAGAGAGCCTAAAAGTAACATAGACCAGAAAGGAACAAAGACAATATACAGAAACAGATAATACAATGGCACTAAATTCATCTTTCAATAGTTACCCTGAATTTAAATTGGCTAAATGCCTGATCAAAAGACACAGGCTATCAGATTGGATAAAAAAACAAGACCCATCAATATGCTGTCAGCAAGACTCTTTTTAGACCCAAAGACACCTCCAGATTTAAAGTGAGGGGGTAGAAAACAATTTATCATGCTAATGGACATCAAAAGAAAGCTGGGGTGTTAATCCTTACACCAAGCAAATTAGATTTTATACCAAAAACTAGAAGAGATGAGGAAGGATACTATACCATACTTAAAGGGTCTATCCAACAAGATCTAACAATTATAAATGATTATACCCCTAACATGGGAGCAGCCAATTATATAAACCAATTAATAACAAAATTAAAAAAACACATTGATAATACTACAATAAGAGTAGGGGACTTTATCACCCCCCTGACTACAATGGACAAATCATCTAAGCACAAGATCAACAAGGAAATAAGGGCTTTAAATGACACACCGGAGTGGTGGTCTTTACAGATATACTCAGAACATTCCATCTCAAAGCAAGAGAATACACATTCTTCTCTGGTGCACATGGAACATTCTCCAAAATACACCACATCCTGGTTCACAAATCAGGTCTCAACTGGTACCAGAAGATTGGGATCATTCCCTGCATATGTTCAGACCACAATATTTTGAAACTGGAACTCAATCACAAGAGGAGAGCGGAAAGACCTCACATACATGGAGGCTAAAGAGGATCCTCCTAAAGAATGAGCAGGTCAACCAGGACATTAAAGGAGACTTTTTTAAAAATCATGGAAACAAATGAAAATGAAAACACAACTGCTCAAAATCTTTGGAATGCAGCAAAGGAAGTCCTAAGAGGGAAGTATATAGCAATACAAGCCTTTCTCAAGAAACAAGAAAGGTCTCAAGTACACAACCTAACAAATTCCTACAGCATAGGCGAAGGCCTCCAGTTTATTGGGTCTGTGCAGGTTCATTTGAATTCTCTGTTTCTTTCCTCTTGAATGCCAGCCTCTACCAATTTTGTATCCCCCAGGAGCTGTGGTTAGCAGCCATATATCCTCTTGTAAATAAACCCCAACTGTCTGCTGGAAATTTCCACTTGCATATCCAGCCATCACACCAATGCAATGCACCTGAAATCAAATTCATCAATCTCTCCCCAAAACTGGCTGCTTCCCAGACTTTCCTATTTCTGTCAATTGATGACATTCTTCCATCACCCTGGCTTATATCCTCAGCATCATCCCTGTGACCTTACTCTCCCTCATCTTCTGTACTCATTCCCCTATTTGTAAAATTTTTCCACTGAAACGCTCAGCCCACCTGTCCTTCTAGTTTCCGGCATCTAAATACTTCTCATGTGCCAGACCCCATGTTGAGTACTTGATGAATTTCACGTTACTTAATTCTCATGACAAGTTTATGAAGAGGCTGATGGAATTTTCCCCATTCTGCAGATGAGAAACTTGTGGTTCAGAACTTGTGACTGCTAGGGACTGGACTGTCTGAATTTCCCCAAAATTTCTTTGGTGAAGCCCAACCACCTATGGAAAAAGGACCTCTGAAGAGTGATAACGGCTTAATGAGGTCATAGGATGGGGCCTTAACCCAACAGGGCTGGTGTCCTGGTAAGAAGAGGAAGAGACAATGCAGGCTCCACCCCTCCACCAGGTGAGGACATAACAAAAAGGTGTCCACTGATAAGCCAGAAACCAGCACTTTGATCCTGTACTTCCCGGGATCCAAAACTATGAGAAAAAAAAATATTTCTATTGTCTAAACCATGCAGGCTAGGATATTTTGTTATGACAAGCTATACTAAGACAGGGTCTGTGCCCAACGCACTACAAGGGCACAGAGATCAGATCCAAAGCCACGAACACCTCTCTCTGCCAAGCATGCCCAGAGCTGCCATACCGCATGGCCCTGGCCAACTCCTTGCTCAGGCTCTCATCATCCCAGAAAGGGACTTCAGAACAGCTTCTCGGCACCCACCTTGCTTCGTGTCCTCCTTACCCTCCTTCAGTCAACCTATGCGTGTTAGGTTCACTTTCCCTGACTACCACCTGTATCAGATCATTCCTCGGATCAAAAAGTTTTCAGTGGCTCCCCACTAATTACAAAATAGGTTTAATCTCTTTAAACAGGCTTCCAAGCTCTCTCCATATCAGCCCTCACCTTCTTATCCAGCTTGGGGTCCCCTCCCTGCCGATCCCCCAGGCACCCATTCTGCTTCTGAAAGTGGCATGAGTTACCTGTCTGTGAGTTCCAAAGAGGGAGAGACTATGGCACCTCTCTGTACGACTAGGGTCTAGCAAACAATAAAGCAAACAATAAAGAGCTGTTGAGTGACTGACCGAATTGGTACATGCTATCCACCTGATCTGGATATGCCCTTGTCCTCCCATCTGCAGTTTACCCATCCACCAGGACCTAACTCAGTGCACTTACACTGCTGGTGTAATGCAAGACTGTGCAGTCACTCTGGAAAACAGTATGGAAGTTCCACAGAAAGTTGAAAACAGAGCTACCTTACAACCCAGCAATTGCACTACTGGGTATCTACCCCAAAGATACAAATGTGATATAAAGGGATACCTGCACCTGAGTGTTTATAGCAGCAATAGCCACAATACCAAACTATGAAAAGAGCCCAGCTATCCATCAGCAGATGAATGGATAAAAAAGACGTGGTGTGTGTATATAGGCGTGTGTGTGTGTGTGTGTGTGTGTGTGTGTGTGTGTACACACAATGGAATACTACTTAGCCATCAAAAATGAAATCTTGCCATTTGCAACGATGTAGATGGAACTAGAAGGTATTGTGCTATGTGAAATAAGTCAATCAAAGAAAGATAATTATCATATTCTCTCATTCATATGTGGAATTTAAGAAACAAAAGAGAATCACAGAGGAAGAGAAGGGAAAATAATACAAGACAAAATCAGAGAGGGAGACAAACCATAAAAGACTCTTAATTATAAGAAATAAACAAGGTTGCTGGAGGGGAGGTTGGTGGGGAGATGGGTAACAGGGTGATGGACATTAAGGAGAACATAAGAGGTAATAAGACTGATGAATCACTGACCTCCACCTCTGAAACTAATAATATATTACATGTTAATTAATTGAATTCAAGTAAAAATAAAAATAATTAAAATTAATTTTTTAAAAAAGAAAAGAAAACATCAGAGAATACATTCATGACCCTGGGAAAAGCAAGTATTTCTTAGGACATGGAAAGCACTTATCATAAAAATATATTGAAAAATTTGATTTCATCAAAATTGCATACTTCAGCTCATCAAAAACCTATAAGAGAATGAATACCTAAAACTTGAAGGGTCAATTTTCACAATACATATATCTAATAAAGAACTTTTTCTGAAATGATATTAAGAATCTCTATACTTAATAGTGAAAAGACAGCCCTATTTTTTAAAGTAGTCAAAAAACTTGAACGGACATTTCCAAAAGAAAGATATGAAAATAGCCAATAAGCACATTTTTTAAAGTGCTCAATATCATTAATCACAAAGGAAATTCAAATTAAAGCCATGGTGAAACATCACTCCAAACTCACTAGAATGGCTAGAATTAAAGACTAACAGCTGTTGGTCCGAATGTTGGTTAAATGTTGGCAGGAATGTGGAACAATCTGACGGTTTCCTTCCCAACCCCAAATTTATATTCTAGTATAGCGAAACAGACAATAAATAATAAATACAATAGAAATAAGTAAATACACAAAATGCATAAAATATGAAATAGGTAAATGTAGAGCATATTAGAAGTTGATAAATGCTGTGGAAAATAATGAGCAGATGATGGGAGATGGGGAATACAAAAGATCTGCACTAAGGTGAATTGAAACTGCAAGTAGGGAGATTATCATTACAGGCTTCCCCCCACTACCCAAAAGTAGAATGTCCCTATGAAACCTTTCATAAGGTGAACTTGTGCAAAGCAAGGAGCAACTACCATTAATTTACATGGAAAAGTTTTTGAAAGCATTCCCAGACACCAAAAATAACCTTAGAGTTTTCTAACACCTTATAACACATCTTGCTAATGTTGCACAAAATAAATAAAGATAAAGCACAGATTTCTCACAAACATATTTCAGAGCTATGGATGCTAGAAACATTGTGTGGCTCCCAGGAAAGGAGCTTGGCATTCCCACCTTTGTTGTTCAGGCTGTGTGCTGCCTCTATAATAACTCACAAATGCTGTATGCTAATTTTGCTTTTCACCTTTTTTTCATAAAAGACAAAATCCTCTTCAGATTTCTCTTGGTTAATGAAAAGAGGTACTAATTTAGGCCTTTTCTAAAAGTGAAGTGGCATAATGCAAAATTTGAAAAGCAGGGATATTGCCTGAAAAGTGATATTTGAGCAAAAACTTGAAGAAGGTAAAGGACAGGGGTTTTTTTTTACAATTTTATTTATTTGTTTGAAAGAGAGAGAGATCACAAATAGGCTGAGAGGCAGGCAGAGAAAGAGGGGGAAGCAGGACCCCTGCTGACAGAGAGTTCAATGTGGGGCTCGAACCCAGGAGCCTGAGACCAAAGGTAGAGGCTTAACCATCTGAGTCACCCAGGCGCCCCAGTAAGGAATAGATCTAAGGGAGAGAATTACACACAGAATGAAGAGCTATATCCTAAAACAGAAGTGTACCTGGCATGTTTGAGAAACAGCATAGAGTCCAGAATGGCTGGAAGAAAATGAAGAGGAGAGAAAATAGAGGTAATACACCCGGAGTGTGGGAAAAGCAAATCAGGTACAGCCTTTTAAGCCCTGAAGGCCTTTGAAAGATTTTCAAAATAAGAGTGAAATGACCTGGATTATGTTTTTAAAGAGCTACTTTAATTGATCTATGACCTACAGATAGATGCTGATGATGCTCATGATAGGTGATAAGACAGATAGATGATAAACATGGTTTTATACACACACACACACACACACACACACAAATCTATCTTTTTCATAAAAAGATGTTTCTAATTATTCATCTCCTTGTCTTTCAGAGTAACATGGCTTATTTAATATAAATGGAAAAGTCTCTAATTCACTCAGGAAACATCAATGGTTTGCCACTAGGTGTGTGGCACTATCCATGGTGCTGAAGATGCTGAAGTAATAAGTTTAGAGGTTGTTTCTCTTTTGGAAAAAATCGATAAATAGTAAACCAGAAAATATACAATAAAATAATCAGTTATAATCAATACAGTGGAGGGAATCAGAAGAGATAGATGAGGTAGAAAGTGACTTAATGGCTTCTTTAGAGAAGATGGTTGGGGAGAGCAACTCAAAAAACAGCAATAGAGTTAGGACCTAAGAAGCTATTCACACAATGGTCAAGGGAAAAACAGAGGGAATCTCTTATGCACAGATCTTAAAGCAAGAAAAATAAATTTAGCCTGGTCAAGTGACTCAAAATCTTAGTGTGCTAGATCATACTGATTATGGGGGAACTGGAGACAGAGGCAGGGCCCAAAAGCTGTGGTTTGAACTCAGACAATAGTAAAAGAGAAGATGTGGACAGACTGAGTTCAGGATGGGACTGAATGAACTGAGAAAGGGAAGCCTAAGGCTTGTAGATGGACTTGGTCATCTATGCCTTTTGTTCTGGGTCTTGCTTACAGGGAAGATGGCCGACAAACCTGGTAAGCTTTAAGTTCTATTTGGTAAATATCTCTGTGAAAGGCATAGTTTGAAATTCCATGCAATTGTCTTTCATGAGCATTTAAAGCTTCCTAGAAAAACTCCAGACAGCAGAATTTTAAATAAAACAGTTTCTTTTTTCCTTGCTCTGTAACTGGAACACCATGCCCTGAGTTTGTTTGCCAGGTCAGTGGCATCTAACGTAAAAAGGTGAAAGTAAGTGCAGCCCAACAAAAAGAGGATAGTGTAGAAGCAGACACAGCAAAGGCTCAATTTATCCAGCATCACTGAGGAATAATTATCCTGTGTAAGCAATCTTCCTAGTTATCATTGAGCTAAAAAAAAAAAAAAAAGGAAAGAAAAGAAAAGAAAAAAATAAAAACCTTCTCAAAGTAAGCAGCACTACTAAGATTAGCCTTACTTAACAATTTTATTAAAGAGAGCACTGATTTTAGAATCAACATGTATAATGCAAATACCAGCTGTTCACTGTATATTGTGTATTTATGAGCCAAAACACTTGAATTCTCGAAATGTCTATTTCCTCATTTACGAAGAAAGCAATATATCTCCAGCATGCTTTTGCTATGGGAATTAAGTGAGATAATTTGTAAAAAAAAAAAAAAAAAAAAAAAACCTGTATGTAAAATGTCAATACTCTCTGGTAGCCAATGGCTATTTTGTAATATCATCTATACTGTAAATGGGCATTGTCAAGTTGTACAGATAATATAAATCATGTAGCTAGAATATAATGTAATTGAGAAGTCTTTTGATAACAGTTGGTATACTATAGAAAATTGCAGAAAAGCCCCATTCCTTTCTTTGTTAGAAAACCCACACACTAACAACAATAAAATTGTCTCATTTCTTCTCAAGCACAAGGGTTGCTGCTGACTCCTTATTAATAGTTTCAAGAAGTAAATAAACCACCTCTCAGAGAAAGAGATGCTGGATTGGGATATTTCCTACTAGGAAGCTCTCCAATCTCTTTAGTCCCCTTTGGATACTTCATATGATTGAATTATAAGAAAATTTCATCAGCAAATATTGACATGATCATTGTAGTAAAAAAATGGTCAGGGAAACAGTGAGGTAAAGGACATGGGAGAGTAATGATAATTATATGCTGAGTACAAGGCATGAGCCGCATGCTACACTGGATCAGTTTCATCCTTCTACCAGTTCTTAAGGAGGATGCTATTCTGTGATCTTGCAGAGGAAGAAACCACTTTAGGTAGGGGCTAGATAATATGCCCAAGACCACACAGCTCTGAGGCAGAGCCAGGATTTGGACCCAAGTGTGTCCAACTCCAAAGCCTGAGTGATTTCTACCACATTGGGAGCAAAGAAACCACCATCCTGGGCAGTTCACAGGACAACCAGCAGCTTCAAGAATGTGTGTAGTTTTAAAAAGAAAGTTAATGTCAACTAAATATATATATATATATATATATATATATATATATATTGTACAAGCTTCACTTTTGTTACATGGACTTTCCATTGTATGTTGTGTAGTATAGCTAGTTTAGACACGCTCCACTCCTCCCCCCGACCTCTGCCACTTGGGAGTCCAGAGTGGCTCTCACCTGCTCATCCATGGGAAGGAGACCTCAGCATGCAGGATGTAGGGCATTATCTTCATTTTCCCTTCACACCCAACTTGTCAAGGCCCACTGACTTGACATCCTTACTCCAAATCCTTTCCTTCTTGGCCATTCCCATGGGGCTACTCAATTCTGACTCACAACCTATAGCCAGGACAGAAAGGCAGCTTTTCACAAAGTCAGGAAAAGTAGCAGTGTTTCCAAAGAAAGTTCCCAGTGAAAGAGCAATGCAAAGACCCCAGGAGAGCAAAGGATGTTTTCATTTTATCAAAAACCCTTAAGCACTGATTAGCAACATGCTCAGAGTTGCAGTCACCCAGTGACTCCTGAACTACCGTAATACATTCACCTAGAACTCTGTGGAAGCCCTGCCTCCCGCCATGAAAATCCTGAGACATGTGGCTACTCAACAGAAGTTGGACTCATTTTCCAGGAAATTATGCCTTTTATTATTGCTGTTGCTCATTGAAAACTTATCCACAGTTTATCTCAAGAAAATGTAAGTGGTGAAAGGCTCACTGTGTGCTTCCTGAGACCGATCATCACAGCAGCAGCCCACAACTACTCTTAGTCACAATATCACGTCAAAGGAGAAAAAAGGAAAGAAAATGAGAATTTAGAGCCTTCATACCTTCTGCAGACAATTCAGTTCAAAATAATTTTATTCTCTTTTAGAGAATATGTTAAAAACAATAACTCTGCTTTCTCTCTTTCTAATATATTTGATTCATCACTTTTAATTTTCCAGCGTGCTTTCACACACATTATATCATTTTATATTCAAGCCATACAACAGAGGAAAAGGAATATTATCTGTATTTTATATGTATTTAGAAACACCAGGCAAAGGGGCATTATGAAAAGCCCCTAAGTTTACCTGGCTACAGAGCTAGGCTCAGCATTTATTATCACTTCTGAAACTATTTTCTCTCTTGGACATTTTATTTTTTTTCTATTTCAATAAAAGGAACCATTCTGTATTCATTTGACAAGCATTTGTTGGGCATCAATTATTTGACAGGCGCAGATATAGGAGGCAGAGATACACTCTCCACTGGCAGGAAGTATACTTTCTAGTGGGGGAAGAAAAACCAAAGTAGATTTAAAACAAGGAAAGGATTGGACAGTACTAAGTGCTCTGCCAAGGACGGTGTGTTGACAAATGACTGGGCACCATTTTTGTCCGGGTGTTCAGTGTACCATCATTCTCACTGTCCTCAGGGTTTGTAATTTCAGGTCCTCTGTCCCTCACAGCTCACATCCTACCTACTGCCATGTCATATCCTATCACTACACATAAAAATATCTCCTCCCTGTTTCTCCTCTCCTCTAACCCCACGATCACTCCCTTGACTCAGACCCTTAGCCTCTATCAGGTGACATTTCCAAAGTTTACCCAGCTGCCTGCATGTCTCCAATCTCCCATACACCTTCCTAGTCCTACCAAACTGATCTTTGCAAAACTCATGTTGTGAACCCATGAACAAAATTTTATCCCCAATTAAGATTCTATTCAATCTGATCCCAACTTCTCTCCTAAATTTATTTCTAAGCAAATGAAATCTCTTGCTCTTATTCATGCTTTGCTTCCACTTTCCTACTTCCACACCATTGCCCCATCACTCCTTTCATTTTAGATCCCCGACCCTCCCAGCCAGTTTGCCTCCCTAAGTGAATATGATTTTCCTCTACTTCTCCATTGGCACATTGGCTACTTTGGTTCTATAATGTTCCTTATTAGTTTCATCTTGTCAGCTATAGACTTTTGCTCTTCTGCCTTCCTGTTTCCCAATGCAAAAACAGATTGCCCCAGTATGATCTCGGGCTGATGGTGCCTGCTCCCCAGGAGTCAGCAATGCTCTGAATTCAGGCCTTTTCTGAAAATGCTTTGGGATTTCCGTGAAATTCAAACAGATCTCTAAATTCATGTCTTTTCAGAACCTCCTGTAGTACTTGTTTTCCTCTTAAGCCTCAGCAAAAATGCTTTCAAGAGGGCTTGAATGAAAGGAAGAAGGAGCGTGGTGCATAGTTTCTATAGGAAATCAATGGCTACTAAAAATATCCCACATGAATCCCTGAATGAAGCATCCCAAGTCTCAGAGGAAGCCTTTCAGGAGCTCATGAGCTTTGGCTGTGAGTCTCGTGGAGATAGTTTCCAAAGTGGAGGGTATTTTCCTTTCAGGCAAAGACTTTGCTCCAATTATGTGCTGCAGCTAATATTTAGATCTCTTGGATAGGTAAATGTTAAGATCTGCATAATGCTGCATTCACATAACCACTGAGGAGTGAAGCCTCAAGAGGAAATCTTTAATGTCAAAAGGGTTGGGAAAATGCCAGTTCAGTGGTCATAAGTGACTGCTGAATGCTGCTACATGTTGAGAACTCGGAAGGATAAAAAATGAGAAAATGTGTATCACAAATACATATAGATTTATGGAGAGTTGATGAGTGGCGGGCTGGTTTCTCTCCTGATGTTGTTCCTGGTTTTCATAGTGAGCAAAGGATCTGTTGACTGAGGCGACAACAGTCACCAGCCCATTTCCATCTCCACGATCTATTTCCCTAATTAGCTCTCTCTTTAAGTCTCCACAATGACTATTTCAAGACGTATCTACTCATAAAATCATCTATCCACTCTGTTCTCATACCCATCTTCTGCTTCACTGAGAAAATGGGAGCCTTCAGGCAGGAGCTCTCTCTGCTGCGCACTGCCTCACCTGAAGTTAGCTGCCCCCACATCCGTTCTGCCTTTCTCTTCTTGTTACAGAGCAAGAGTGACCCTGTTCCCTACCTAAAGCTCGCGTCTCCACCTTGACTCCAGATCTTGTCTCCTCAGTTGGAGAAAGTATTTCATCAAATATCCTTCCATCTCTTTTTCTGTTGGTTTCTTCCTATCAACATGGGGAAAACACCACTGACTTTTCACACATATTGGACACAAAGAAAAACAAAAACAAAAAAACACAAAACTCTTTGCAATGCCGCCTCTCAAAAGAGCTATCTGTCTACCCTCTCTCATTTTCACCTTCCATTTGCTCCTTATTTCACTGAGATCTGTCATCTCCCCAGTACCGGATTGAAATTGCTAATGCTAAGTATTGCCCTGAGCTTGACTCTCTTTTCATTCTGTGCATTTTCTTTAAATAAACTCAAGCAGTCTTATATCCTTAATTTTCACCTATTTTCTGATGACACACTACTCCTCTAATCCCTTTTAAAATAAAAATAAAAATAAAAAATGGAAACCAGCCTGAAAATTCCCTGAGCAGACAAAACCAGTTTAGTCACAAACAAAGCTTAATTTTGCTTATTTTGCAAGGCGAACTTGACCTAGGTCAGTTCCTGATTATGCCTCTGAAAATTACAAGCAAAATTAAAATACTTTCCCAAGGCTGATATGAAGTAACAAACAGTGGCTAATCCCTTATCATTTAAGAAAACTCTAATACTATAACCAATCACTGTGAAGATTTATATACCGATTTCTCACTACATAACAATATACCCCTGATTCTCATTTCCTGCTTTGACTTGAGTGCTCCTCGTTGGCAAACTATCTTTTAGTGTATGCACAATAAACTTTTACTAATTACTACTTCAGTGATTCTTTGCTTTTAACTCTGTTATTATTCTGGAACTTCTGACATTTCAGGATGTCAGAAGCAGTGTCTAAATAAGACACCCGATGACTTGCGCTTTCGAATAGCTGTTGAAAACAGGACCCCCATAATTAAAACATTTTAAGGAATCAAAAGGCAAAGATGGGTTCTCTATGGCCTATGGATATACCAAGATCCTGTGTCTTTTTTGGAAAATGGGTAAGGTTTTGAAATTGCAGTGGCCACTTTGGGGAAGCTTTAACTTAGATAAGTCTACCTTAAGGAGCACCCTTAAAAAGAGAGGATTCCAAACCTCTCAAAAGACAATGAACTCCTTTAATAGGGATGCAAAAGCTTTTGAAAGACAAAATGACCCTACAAAACAGCTCTCAAAGAATCTTGAGATCCTGCAAGGAAAAAAGAAAAATCTTTAGTAAAAATTTTTGGCCATCAAAGTAGGTAACCTTAATTTAGTCCATCTGCCAGAAACACAATTTGGATCCAACTATTATTTTTGAGTTTAGTACCTGAGATGTATCTAAAAAAATTTTTTAAGATTTTATTTATTTATTTGACAGAGAGAGAGATCACAAATAGGCTGAGAGGCAGGAAGAGAGAGCTGAGGAAACAGGCTCCCTGTTGGGCAGAGAGCCCTAGGCAGGCGTCAAACACAGGACCCTGAGATCTTGACCTGAGCTGAAGGAAGAGGCTTTAACCGAGCCACCCAGGCATCCATATCTAAAATGTTTTAAACAAAAGCTATTAAATGTGTGTCTGCTGGTATGTTTATGTATGGATGTTATAAATATGTGATGTTTTTCTACCTCCCGATAATATTACCAAAATAAATGTTTTAAGAGACCTGTTCAGGCTAAAAAGAAACTAAGCATTTATATAAATCAAGTTTACTCTCAGAAATACAGAAACTAACCCATATGTTTTCAAGTTCATATGACATGGTATAATCTTTGGTAAATAAAAGCTAGTTTACGTTCATTAGTTTAATAGAAGTGGGCATATCTTCCAGTTTGTCAACAAGAAAAATAACTTAAGATGATGGTTTGCTGTTTGATGTCTAATCCAAGCATAATTATTAAAAGCAAATAATTTAATACATATAAAAAAGATAACCATTTATACTAAGTTAAACTACAGAAAGGATATTTATTGAATACCTAAATTATTTCCAAACAAGATAAACATTAAATGCTAGGCATCAGTTTTCCTACTTTTGACTTTTAATTTACAAACAAACAAACAAAAAGCTATTTGGGTCTATTAATAAATGTGTTTTGTGCTGAACTGAAAAATTTTCTACAAGGAAGAATATACTTCCAAAATTTATGAAATGTATTTGTAAATTTGCAGATACTCTACAGGATGTTAATATATGATCGTTCACAATTGCCGACTTCTTAGTTTTCACTGGAAAGCAAACATTACTAATATTTAAAATTTATAAGCAATATGTAAAAATAAAACTACTAGAAATAATAAGGGTGAAAGAAAATGACTATACATGGAAAGTAGGTAAGAAAAATAGAATATATTTTTTGAATAAGGATTTGGGCATGTATGAAGGCTTTGTTGGTTGGTTTTGGTTAAGGGAAAAAATAATTTTTTCCTAAAGTAAAATTATCATTCCAGAATTAAAAAAAAAAAAAAAAAAGACAGGACAAAACCTAAATGGACATAGACAGTTGTAGAAGGTCTGTGAAAAGTTTATCCTGAAAAAAGAATTTTATATGTGGTCAAGCTAAGATTGGAATAGATTTATTAAGTTAAAAGAAAAGAGAATTTTAATATCAAAAGTGTACTGATGCAGTAATAGAATTTGGTTTTCTCTCTGTTCAAAAGACAATGTTGTTGTTTTTTTTAGATTATTGATCTGCTCTTAATGAGAAACTGTAAACAAAGGTTTTTTTTCATTACCTTTAGTATAAGCTGCCTAGATAACAAAGAGTTTATCTTTTGTCCTTATTAGCTCTTTGATTACTTACAAAAATTAGTCTTCTCTAATACAAGAGCAAAGGTTTTTTGTTGTTGTTTTGTTTTACAACTATTTAACCTTTTTATATGGCAAATTTCATGGGAAGCATTGTCAAATAAGAAATGATGCTATAATTTCTTTGGATAATAATTATAGGACATTCCTAAAAATCCGATCTGTTCTTGTATAATGGTATTTAGGCACAATTTTAAAATGTATGTCACAGAAATTTACTTGTAACTATATTGCAATAAACTCTCACCAGATCTTTAACTTTCACGGCAATTTTTTTTTTTTTAAGATTTTGTTTATTTATTTGTCAGAAAGAGAGAGCACAGGTAGGCAGAGTGGCAGGCAGAGGGAGAGGAAGAAGCAGGCTCCCCTCTGAGCAGGAAGCCAGATGTAGGGTTGGTCCCAGGACTCTGGGATCATGACCTGAGCCGAAGGCAGACACTTACCCGACTAAGCCACCTAGGCACACTACACAATAATTTTTAAAATGTTTTTCATTCACAGACAGTTATTATTGTACTCTGATGATTTTGCAGACATGTTCCTGTGAAAGTGCTTCATCCTCAAAGAGATTCAGGGGAAAGTCCCTGACAAGTACTCTAACAACTATTAAGTTGTTTCTTAAGTTTCTAACAACTATTAAGATCATAACACTGAAGTGGAGGTAAGAATTTCCACAACTGTAATGGAAAGTTGATCAATTTATAAAACTGCCTACCCAAGATGAAGCAAAACAGAGTCAGCAGTGCCTGCACGGCTCAGTCAGTAAGTTCGTGTCATGACCTCAGACTGAGTCTGATTCTCCCTTTCCCTTTCACTCTCCCCCACCCCCACTCATGTGTTCTCTTGCTCTCTCTCAAATAAATAAAATCTAAAAAAGAAAGAATTATATAACACTAAGTGAACTAATGAAGATGACTATAATTTTTATGACTAAATTTAAAACATACTTAGTTTTTTAATGTTGTGTTTTCCAGATTTAAAGACCTCTTTTTCTTTTCTTTCTTACAGCAATTTGGTAAAGTGTATTGTTGCAACAAAAAGTTGAAATACTTATGTTTTACACCCTACCTGATCCCTCCCAAATTCAGAAAAACTCTTATTAAATATTTTTATTTTTTTTAGGATTCTTTATTTATTTGACAGAGAGAAATACAGCTAGAGAGGGAACACAAGCAGGGGGAGTGAGAAAGGGAGAAGCAGGCTTCCTGCTGAGCAGGGAGCTCAAAGAGGGGCTTGATCCCAGGACTCCGGGATCATGACCTGAGCCAAAGGCAGATGCCCAATGACTGAGCCACCCAGGTGTTCCCTGAGATTCCTTATTAATCTTTGAGCTTTTTTTAGGAGAAATGCCTCTCCTTAAATTAGCTGATTACTCACACCATATAGAGCCTAATTTAAGTGAAATTTACCTGCAACACTGTCTCCTGAAATAAAATATCCTCATATTCAGCCTGTTCTAAAGTAATCATGTAGACATATGATTGTTAATATATCATGTTGTGCCTATGTAATAACTTTTGAAAATTATGACCCATTTAAGTTATGTAATTGGTTAAATTTGACTCCTAGCAATCTCTGCTCTGGGGAATTTTTCAATTGCTGGCCATCCTAATGTATTATCTGCCCTGGAGGGTTTTAAATGTCCATTGACAACAACTCACATGCCAGATGGTATCCCTCAGGATCAGATAACACAATGAAATCAGCAGTAACTACATCAATGGTGAAGACCTTGTCTACCAGGCCCTCCAGCTAGAGGGACCATTTGAAACAAAATGTTTCAATGTGCCATTCTTCAGCTTGACTACATCAAGGGCAGGGCCAGAGAATAATGTTATACTAGTTGGTCATACTCTCAGTTTGCTTTATAATATATGTAGAGGGGGTAATTACTAATATTAAAAACAGAGAGGCGCCTGGGTGGCTCAGTCATCAACATCTGCCTTCAGCTCGGGTCATGATCCCAAATCCAGCTCCCTGCTCATCGGAAAGCTGGCTTCTCCCTCATCCACTCCCCCTGCTTGTGTTCTCTCTCTTGCTGTGTGTGTGTCTCTCTCTCTGTCAAATAAATAAATAAATAATCTTTTTTAAAAGAGAGAGAGAGAAAGAGAGAGAGAGAGAGAGAGAGAGACCAGCCTTGAAAAGTCCCTGAACAGATAAAATTAGTTTAATCATAAAAACAAAGCCTAATTTAACTTATTTTGCAAGACTAGCTTTGGTGCTTATGACTCTGAAAATTGTAAGCTAAACTCAAGCCGTTCCCAAGGTTGACATGAAGTAACAACCACTGACCAGTTCCCTATCATTTAAGAGAATGCTAATATTGTAACCAATCACTGTGAAGAATAAACAGTCACCAATTTCTCAGCATCTGAGCTGCTTTACAACAGACACCGAAAACCTCATTCTCTGGTTTGATTTGAGTGTTCTAGGTTTGCAAACTGTCTTTTTGGTGTGTGCACGATAAACTTTTACTAATTACTACTTCAGTGATTCACTGGTGATTCATGAGTTGCAGTTCTGTTTTTGCTTTCTGTTTTGAACTGTAACGCAGACCTTCCTTCGAAGCTCCAGACTGTGTATCCATCTATCTTGGTCATGGATGTAGCACTTGGATAAGCCACTACCACATGAACAAAGCTAACTCTTCAGCAACTCTTGTTCCAGCCCAATTCCTCAGCAAACTGGCTATTCTGCCACATTTTTTATTAGATAGCATCACACTTACTGCCGAAGCAAAAACTCACGCATGCACACACACGCGCACGCCTAAATACACACGCGCGTAAACACACACACACACAAAACAAACAGAAAAAACTGGGATCACCTTTGTCTCCTTTCTTCCTCTCTTATTAACCCCACCACCTTACGCCATCATCTCTGTTGATTCAGGACCTGAGTCTCTGCAGAATATATCCAAGTAACACAATATAATACCTCGAACAGGACCTGCCATAGGGCTCCATGATCAAACACATTAATGTTTATGCAAGAAAATGTTCAAGTATGCACGATATGAGAGATATATAAAGGTCAATAAAGCAGACCTACATAACAAGAAATGCAAAGGGGAGGGGAGCCTGGGTGGCTCAGTTGGTTAAGCGACTGCCTTCGGCTCAGGTCATGATCCCGGAGACCTGGATCGAGCCCCACATACGGCTCCCTGCTCAGTGGGAAGCCTGCTTCTCCCTCTCTCATTCCCCCTGCTTGTGTTCCCTCTCTCACTGTGTTTCTCTCTGTCAAACAAATAAGTAAAATCTTTAAAAAAAAAAAAAAAAAAAAGAAAGAAAGAAAGAAATGCAAAGGGTTGTTCTTTAGTCTGAAGGCAATGGTAACAGAAATATGGACCTTAACCAAAACATGAAGAACATCTGAAGTATAAACACCTGGTCAAATAGAGAAGACTATATCCCTGCTAATCTCTTTAATATATACATGACTCTTTAAAACAAAATATCACTTTGTTGGTTTTATGCTATCTGAAAATAATTTTACATAATTAAAAAAGAATTTTTCATCACCATGCTGTACATTACAGGTTTCACAGTTACATTTATGTTTTATATCCTCTTAATGTCATCATTTTATAACATTTTGATCTCACTTTGTCTTTATAATATATGCAGATTTAATACAAAGGACAACAACTGCATAGGCCTGATAATTCTAAAGTTTCTGTATTTTATGTAATTTGGTACAATATTAATTCTGATAGGCTATTTAAAAACTAAGAATTGCATTTTAATAATGCCTAGAGCTACTCCTTAAAATAATAATAATGCCAAGAAAAATAGTTTAAGAACTAATGGATAATTTCAAATTACATTTCGATCTTTAATAAGAATAGCAAACACTTCCTGAGTGCTTTTTATATATGTCACTACCTCATTTAATCTCCAGAGAACTCCTGTGAAACCAGCACTGTTAATTTTCTCATTTTACAGATGAGTAAAGTAAGACTCATAGATTTTTCCAAATTTATAACAAGATTAGTCCTAGAGCTGTCAGACTACATTCTTTGCTTCTAATAAAATATACAAAAACATGTCCCTTTATTTTTTAAAATAATGGTAATAACTAGAAATGTGAAAAAAATTAAACATAAAATCACAAACGTCTCTCTTTCATCAAACGCCAGTCTTTTTTTTTAAACAGATTCTTTTTTTTTTTTTTAAGATTTTATTTATTTATTTGACAGAGAGAGAGATCACAAGTAGACAGAGGCAGGCAGAGAGAGAGGAGGAACAGGCTCCCTGCTGATCAGAGAGCCCGACGAGGGCCTCGATCCCAGGACCCTGAGATCATGACCTGAGCCCAAGGCAGAGAGGCTTTAACCCACTGAGCCACCCAGGCACCCAAACACCAGTCTTATTTATTCCCCAAGAGTAGCCCATCAGTGTTTCTTATATATTTTTAGAAAAAGAAAAAGTTACACAAACAATATATAGATTTTTTTTAACAAAAAAGCAAGCATTTTCTCATGTTTTACCACCTGGTAACTCTTGAAACCTTTTCATCTTTCATAATGAACTCATTCGTTTTAGTGGCTGCAACCCTTTCCACTATATGGATGTAATAAATACATTAAACAGTGCCACTATGGATGGGAAAGTAGGTCATTTTAGCTTTCATCATTGTTACGCAATATAGCAATTAACATTTGTGCTGTGCATTTACAAATATATATGTACAATAAATTCATAGCAGTGGAATTGCTGGGTCAAGAGCATGGAACATTTAAATTTTGATAGATATTACCAAATGCCATTCATCGGTTTCATCAACTCTTGTTTCCAAAAACAGATTCTGAGAGTATGCAGGAGTCTGTGATCTTAGTTACTATTCAACCTTCCTTTGAGACTGTGTTTGTGGTATATTTTGACTTTTAATATTTTTATGTAGCTAAATATATTGACCTTTTCCTTTCTGATTTCCTTTATTTTATTTAGGCCAAGAACATTCTTCCCCATTCCAATAAAAATTAAATACTCACCTACATATTCTATATTTTTATGATTCCATCTTTTGCATTGATCTCTTTCACCTGTATCACAACGAGGTTTATTGTAATTATAGTTTGTGGCAGAGACTCGGTTTTCCCAGTTACCCATTCTAAAAAACACACTCCTTCCCCATTGGTTTTCACTTCTTCATTTATCAAATGCTAGTGATAATCACTATTAATACTAGATATTCATAATTTGTGGTGGGGTTCCAGTTCCATGGATTTCCTATAAAGAGGGACAGTAAGCACATGGAAAATAATAGCCAGGCAAGCAAACTACATTATGCCCAACAACTTACAGAGCTTTTCCGATAAGCTGCTCTAAAACATGTGGCTTAGTTTTCTACTTTTTCTCTTCATCTAAAACAGCCAAACAGCTGGGTCCACTTACTCAACCACCCCAAGGGATAAAGATCTTGCGCCTGTCCTGAGCCACCACGCTCTGTGCTGTGACTTCTTAGCTACAGGAAATGGAACCTAACAACCAGGCTTTCACGTCCAATAACCTCACCCCCGCCAGAAATACAAGACTGTTGCACTGAAAATCCTGTAACTCTTGAAGTACACCATTTTGGTTGGCATCTATCTCTACCTCATCACTAAGCAAGCATCTTGTCATACTAAAATTTCCAGTACATTGCTGGCAATGCCCAGAAGAATGGCAGTGCCCAAAAGGAGTCAGTGGGAAGAATGACAGCTCCTAGCAGAAGGCCCGGGTCCAGCAGGAAATTGAAACAAAAGCAGTGGCCATTGAGGTACTGAAATGTACCAAAACGTTTGACAAGTGTAACAGTAACGTGTGGCCCACTATGAGACCACAAATGCCATGAAGAGATTGTGGGCCAGGGGGGAACATGGGCACAGTATTGGGCAGGGGCATACCCCAGAGGCAATGACAGTCAAGAGAATGTACAACCCTGCTCAACAGTCACAGCGAAGTCCTCCAGAACTGTTCAGGGGACCTCTTGGGGACACCCAGAATTATTTGAAAGAATGCAGACTTTTGAAGGCATAAGCAGTAGGGAGTAACAGCCACTGAGATCTGTCTTACACCTGTTCATACCCTGTTAATAGAGCCCAAACACAGCATTTCACGACTGATCACAGAACATTTGCTTTTCGAAACCTATCAACATCATATGGGGAAATGTTCCAAGATACACCAGCTTGGAAAAATGCTATGGTGCTTGACTTTTGCTTCTGACATTCCCACCTGGCATCACTTCTATTTGCACTCTAGGGTTCCACCGTAATCACATGCCCAGAAGACTACTGTGTGACTACACACATGAATAAGCCCCATCCCTACCCCTTAGGTGGGTGTCCCTAAAGATAGATCAACTATATGACACTTCTTTTAGGCATCTCTTTTCCATAAGGCACCCCAGGGCCTCATGCTAGCTTGTAACTAAGAGACACATAGCAGATACCCTGTGGACCAACACATCTAGAGTAAACCTTTCTTAGGCTCAAACGGGGGATCATGCTCTTCTGATAACGAGAATTGGGCAAATGATTGTGTTTCTCTTTTCTTGTTGGTTCCAGGAAGCTCAAACTCAAATTTATAGTCCAAATATAGCACCTATGCTATTCTTCATCATTCAAAGTTGTGTTCCTAAATGTGATCGTGGTTTTCCATTTCATTTATATATTCCTGATATTATTTCTTTGCATAGCTCACCACTGTTCTGTGTCAGGAGTTCTTACAGCAGCTTGGCAAGGAAGTAGCTGGGGGTCCCCAGCTTGAGGCCCTTCACTGTAGTCATGGCATTCAATCGTCTATGTCTTCATTCATCAATTTATTCCTAAAAGAGATTCAATCGCTTCTCATCTGTTCAAGGCTTTATTTAAATTATTGAACCTAATGGTTACAAAAACCCACTTTATATTCAATCAAGAATGACTTAAGAGGAGAGGAGATTAACAAAGGAATATATAACATAGCACTGGGAATTCAATACACCAATTTTCTCAGGAAGCCTGGCACACACACACACACACACACACACACACACACACAATTAAGAACATTGTTCATGGAAGTTAAGCAACTTATGGAAGAGATTCCAGAAGCCAGAACCTTCACCAAACTCTGGAGATAATCTCCATCTAGTAGCTTTCTCAACTTGCTTCCAAACACTTATATAAAAGCCAGATCATATGAGCGTGTTTAAAAGTCTTTTATTAAATAGAATATTTTCTTCATTCTTCTCTCTAATTCAGGAAAGTAATTACATCATGCGGCTTGTGAATCACACTTGTGCACATGAATGGGGAATGAGGGGAAAAAAATAACAGCTTTGCCAAATTAGCAGTGTATGTATGCAAAGAAATTCACAAATTACAGTGATTATTCTGAACATCTGATTCCAAAGGGAATCACATCCAAGTAATAGAAATAGTTGGAGATGAAAACCCAAGAGCACAAAGCCTGTGGGTTCTTGCACATAATACTAAATGTGTCTTGCCTCCACTTCCTTTCACCAGCCTTCCCAGCAACAGGAAACACTTGCCTGGACTCTGCAGCGGCCTTATGACTAGACTGCTGTCCCCCTGCCATATGCCTCACAACCCACTGTGCTGTGAAAATACAGGGTGTGCTTTGCAACATGAATTATATCACATCCCTGCCCTGCTTACAACTCTCCAGTGACTTACTCGAATTAAAATCCACAGACCATATTATCACCTAAAGTGCCCCTTAAGAGTGTGGTTCTGCCTGCTTCTTGGATTAGACCTCAAAATATTCTGTTTCTCACTGCTCGATGTGTTTATCAAACAAAATGACTGCATACATTTGTCAAAACTTGCAGAAAGGTACACTTAAAAGGGGCATATTTTCCTGCATGTAAGTTATACTTTATTTTTTAAATAAACATGTTCTTACGAATACCAATAACCAAATTAAAATTAATTTTTGAGATACTTAATATGAATTAAAAGATCTTACAATTGCAACTGTTAGTTGCTCCCTGCCTCTATACTGATTTTTTTCTTATCTTCTTTAGTAAGACAACTTTGATTATATTCAGACTGACCATATATACATCTGAAAAACTAAATTTCCCACTCTCCCTTGAAGCTACAAATTGCCAATTATATGTAAACAAAAAATATCTGACAGAAGCTCCCAGAAATCCCTTTTTGTCCTTGTAAACGTCCTCCTTCCTTCCATGCATAGAATCGGACACTGTAGCTAAAACTCCAAAAACTATTTGGGTACCATGAGAAAAAAAAAAAAGAATAAAGACTTGCAAAGGCCTTAACCTTATCATTAGAACAAATTATGTTCTGATTATGTTTTGAGCAGTTAGGCAATCCCCAATTAATATAGACACCTAGGGATACATCTAACCCAACAGTATCCCTGTACCTCTGAACTGTGAACTTCACGCACATTTCTCATTATCTCCCCTCTTAAGTCAGACAGGAGAGCTAACAGTGGTCGTGGTTGGGTATTTCCCTTCTGTCAAGTCAGTAGGCTTTGATAAAACCCCAGCAGGTTAAGCTCTGGTTAAATAATTTCTCCTGGGAAAACTTTATTAAAAAGGACCGGATGCTTTGTTATATTTCCAAATTTTCCTTCCCCCACCCACCCCCAATCCGCCCCACACTGCTGGAAGCAAAAGCGCTCCCCACCCCCATCCCCGGTATTTACTGTGAGACACTGGTAGAGCTCCAGGAAGTAAAACTCACAAGAAGTGTGGGGTTTCTTCAAAGACTATGTCCTTCTAGAGGTTTTAGCCCTCACACTTGTCCACACCAAGCCTCCAGCAACTTATTAACTACATTTCAGTTTTCCTAACGTGGCACTGATTCCCATGCTGGTCGATGCCTGTGGGCTTCTGTAGGTCGTGATTCTCTGTAGTCTCTTATGAGTCTCTCCAGTTTGAGAGCAGTGGTTTTCCCTGTGACCTCACTTCTCTTATGGATTTAAGGGGCACTGATTTTTCAGTTTGTTCAGCTTTTCACTTGTAGGACAGAGTGGCGACTTTCAAGTTTTTTTACATATAAATATCAGGTCTTTTTTTTTTTTTTTAAAGATTTTATTTATTTATTTGACAGAGAGAAACACAGCGAGAGAGGGAACACAAGCAGGGGGAGTGAGAGAGGGAGAAGCAGGCCTCCGGCCGAGCAGAAAGCCTGATGTGGGGCTCGATCCTGGGTCTCCAGGATCATGACCTGAGCCGAAGGCAGTCGCTCAACCAACTGAGCCACCCAGGCGCCCCTAAATATCAGGTCTTAATTAAGAAATGGTATTAATCAATGGATACATGAATATATCAATAAATCTAAGTAAAGAGTCTGGAAACTGACATTTTTTATATGATGGTGGCATTATATGATGCTGGGATAGGCAGTTACCTATGTAGAAAAGATATAACGAGATTCCCTTCCTCACACCATACACATAAACAAATAATAGATTTATTAAAGACCAAAATGTGAAGACCAAAACTTTAAGGTTTATATAGGAAAATATTTTTATATGCCCTAAATAAGGAATTATTTCTTATCTGTGTCACAGAAACATAACTATAAAGGAAAAGTCTGATAGAAAATGACCACAATAAAACTAGAATTTAAGGCACAATTGCAAATACCATACGCAAAGTAAAAAGGCAAGCCACAAACTGAGTGAAAAATTGAGTATTACCTATAGCGGCATGAAATCACAGATATTTTGTAATTTAATAGAGTATAGTTTGTTATTGTCATTATTTCATTTATCTTCCAAATTGTCCCAAATTATGCTGCAAAAACCCTTTCAAGCTAGCTACTATGCCTTTTATTATGCCCTAATACTTTGTGAGACCAGGTTGCTGTCATTGGAGAACGATATTTAGAAATTTAGATCTGTATGCTAAGTGTATCAGTACTATTTTTAAAAAGAAAACACAAAAGCAATTTAACTATCCTTCACTTGAATACAAAATGATCTATAAAAGACATAAGCTACATGGATCGGAAGAATAAACATTGTCAAAATGTCCAGAGCAATCTATACTTTCAATGCCATTCCGATCAAAATTCCACCAACATTCTTCAAAACGTTGGAACAAACAATCCTAAAATTTATATGGAACCAAAAAAGACCCCGAATCGCTAAGGAATTGCTGAAGAAGAAAAGCAAAGCTGGGGGCATCTCATTACCTGACTTCAGGCTTTATTACAAAGCTGTGATTACCAAGACAGTGGGGTACTGGCACAAAAACAGAGAAAGAGACCAATGAAACAGAGTGGAGAGTCCACATATGGACCCACAAATCTATAGGCAAATCATCTTTGACAAGGCAGGAAAAAATATCCAGTGGAAAAAGACAGTCTCTTCAATAAATGGTGCTGGGAAAATTGGACAGCTACATATAGAAAAATGAAACTAGACCATTCTCTTACACCACACACAAAGGCAAACTCGAAATGGATGAAAGACCTCAACGTGAGGCAGGAATCCATCAAAATCCTGGTAGAGAACATAGGCAGTAACCTCTTTGACATCGGCCACAGCGACTTCTTTCAAGACACGTCTCCAAAGGCAAAGGAGACAAAAGCGAAAATGAACTTCTGGGACTTCATCAAAATAAAAAGCTTCTGTACAGAAAAAGAAACAGTCAACAAAACAAAGAGGCAACCCACAGAATGGGAGAAGATATTTGCAAATGACACTACAGACAAAGGGCTGGTATCCAAGATCTATAAAGAACTACTCAAACTCAACATCCAAAAAGAAGATGAACACATCAAAAAATGGGCAAGAGACATGAAGAGGCACTTCTCCATAGAATATATACAAACGGCTAACAGACACATGAAAAAATGTTCAGCATCACTAGCTATCAGGGAAATTCAAATCAAAACCACACTGAGATACCACCTTACACCAGTCAGAATGGCCAAAATGAACAAGTCAGCAAACAACAAGTATTGGAGAGGCTGCGGAGAAAGGGGAACCCTCTTACACTGTTGGTGGGAATGTAAACTGGTACAGCCGCTTTGGAAAGCAGTGTGGAGATTCCTTAAAAAATTAAAAACAGAGCTACCCTATGACCCTGCAATTGCACTACTGGGCATTTGCCCCAAAAATACAGATGTAGTGAAAAGAAGGGCCATATGTATCCCAATGTTCATCACAGTAATGGCCACAATCGCCAAACTGTGGAAAGAGCCAAGGTGCCCATCAACAGATGAATGGATAAAGAAGATGTGGTACATATATACAATGGAATACTATGCCTCCATCAGAAAGGATGAATATCCAACTTTTGTAGCAATATGGACTGGACTGGAAGAGATTATGCTGAGTGAAATAAGCCAAGGAGAGAAAGTCAAGTATCACATGGTTTCACTTACTTGTGGTGCATGAGGGGTAACCTGGAGGACAGTGGGAGAAGGAAAGTAAATGGGAAGTAGGGTAATCTAGGGAGAGAAATGAAACAACAGAGACTTTGGACACAGAAATAACTGAGGGACTTGGAGGGAGGGCGGTGGAGGGATGGGAGAACCTGGTGGTGGGTACTGGGGGCACCTACTGTGTGGAGCACTGGGTGTGGGAAATGGGGAATGAATCTTGGAACACTGGAAAAAAAAATTTAAGTAACAATAAAAAAAAGAAGGGGAAAAAAAAAAGACATGAGCTAGATCTACTAATAAGAAACTAGGTTAATCTCAAACTCTAAAACTGAGTAAAAAAAACTAGTCACAGAATGATACCATATATCATCATTCATTTAAATATTTAAGACCCACAAAATAATAACAGATTTCATTTATGAACACCTACATATGAAGTGACAGAAACTAAAAACAGCCTCTGATATCCAGGACTGGCCTGACACTCAGAGCTAGGTTATGATATCCTGTTGAATGTAAATAATTTTACAGAGCTTCAACATCAGGCAAGGACATTCTGTGACCATGGTAGTCCAAAACAAACATAAGACTGCTCCATAATTATAAGAGAACACTAACAAAAACAGGAACATTATACTTAACCACAAAAATGACCAAACAGTCCCCTATCCTGGCTAATATAAGAGACTGTGGCTTCTTAACCAATAACAACTTTAGTGTTGCTCTAGGTTTCCCTCCTTCTAGATGAGATTTACTAAGATGGAATTACCCCCATTTCCACTATCATAGAATTACCTCCACTTCCTGATAGCATCCAACCCAGAGCAAAGCCTGCTTCACTGAATCTTCCTGACAATCACTTAACAAAGACCTAAATCCTATGCTAAGTTCTTTCTCTCACCATCCTCCTATAAGTTCTCATAGTGTGCATTCAACTACAAGTATGTTTCTGGTGGTCTTTGGATAGTGGGCATTGGCAATAGCAAAAGTATTTTTTAAATGCATGATAATGAGGCACCCAAACTTGAGGATAGTACTTAAAGCTAAAGAGGAAGAAAAGAACAGAGGTCTGAGGCAGAGAAGAGACACTCTAGCTGTATTTCAATGTTTTATTTCTTTTAAGAGAGGAATCAAAAAATTATATAACAAAATATACATACATGTTTACATTCAGTGGTGGGAACATAGTAATCTCTTTTATTAGTTTCCCAATTCGTCTAATTATGGTGAAATACACATAACCTAAAATTTACTATCTGAACCATTTTTAAGTGTACAGTCCAATGGCATTAAGTACATCCACATTTTTGGCCACCACCACCACCCACCCAACCACAGAACTCTTTTCATCTTAAAAACTGAAAATCTGTATCTACTAAAAAATAACCTCCCATTACCCTTCGGCAGCTACCATTTTACTTTCTTTGTCTACAAATCTAACATAGGTATGTCATAAAAGTGGAATCATACAGTAATTGTCCTATTTCTTGACATGTTTAAAATATATCATGATTTAGGGGCACCTGGGTGGCTCAGTTG
Source organism: Spilogale gracilis (assembly GCA_004023965.1). Lineage (NCBI taxonomy): Eukaryota > Metazoa > Chordata > Mammalia > Carnivora > Mephitidae > Spilogale > Spilogale gracilis. The sequence goes on from PITA01004010.1 coordinate 48,245, forward strand.
GTTGAGCGACTGCCTTCGGCTCGGGTCATGATCCCGGAGACCCGGGATCGAGTCCCACATCGGGCTCCATGCTCGGCGGGAAGCCTGCTTCTCCCTCTCTCACTCCCCCTGCTTGTGTCCCCTCTCTGGCTGTGTTTCTCTCTGTCAAATAAATAAAATCTTTAAAAAAAAAAAAATATATATATATATATATCATATATCATGATTTAAATATTTCTGTGAGGTAGAGCAAAAGTGAGCATCTCCCCCAATCATAACCTAGAGGGAACCAATTTTAATTTGGTTTTAAATTTTATGTGTTTTTATTTAAACTATATCCTTCCATACTACAGGGATAGAGGGATATGACGGAATGGAACAGATGTTCCTATTGGCTTTTGCATCTTATCTTTGCACTGATGTTACAATTATCTGTGTGTGTGTCTATCTAACCCACTAGAAGACACTGCTCTTGATTATGGAGATGGTGCCCTATTTTTCCTTTTTACTTCCAATATCAAGCACAGTCTCTAGGATATAATAGATGTTCAATAAATGTGTATTAAATAAATGAATGAACTATTCTATCAAGACCACTTTATTGTGTTTTGAAATGACTGACTTCCAATTAATGACCTAAAAAACGCTCTTTGAAATATATGACTTGGTCCATCATCAATTTCAAGTCATCCTATTCATCGTTCTTTGGCCTGTATTTACAGTGACTCCAACTATTCCTGAAGCTTCACTGGCACAAGGAAATTCCTCTTCCCTACAAGGACAAGCATACATATGACTGATCTCTCTTCCCCACAGCCTCATCTTGTTGCATCAAGCATTTGAAACTTTAAGTAACTTTCAGGCAGCTGTAACTGAACAAATATTATTGTTACTGAACTTGTGCCAATTACCACATTCACCATAGCCATAACTCAGGCAAAGCACAAACAAGAATAACTTCATGGAAAAAGGGCTTATCATTCACTACTATTTTAAGGCAATTACTTCCTTTATTCCTTCAAGCCTGCTATTGCTAAAGATGTCAAAGAAAAAGAATTTATCATAATGGATCACAAACTCAAACTCAGAGGAAAATGTTAAATAAATGAAACAAAACAATAACAAAAAAAGAAATTATCTTTGACTATTTAAATACATCAGTAAAAATGAGCCTAAATCTACTCTGTGTCTGAGATCAGTTATGTGAACAAATGAAAGACCATGTATTTTGAATGGAAAAGAACTGAGCCCATGTCCTTGTTTCAACATGGGATCATTACCATTGTCATAAATATGCAAACACTTGGTGAGATCATTATCTACCCTAAAAGGATGTTAAAAGATTAAATGAGGGAAAATAATGTCAACATTTCCTATAACTTACTCATAATAATATTACATATTTATTAGAAGAATTTATCAAAGAAATATCTAAAGACAACAAGCAGGAGTACCACAGAGGAAAAGGGTGAAAATTCTATATGTTTAGGAACATTGACTTCTTTTGACAAAGCACTTTTACCTCATTTTTCTGTGTTCCTCTAAGATAATCAGGAGGAAAAATGGTGATTTTTAAACTATGTGCCCCTAAATTACAAAATGCCCAAACGCCACCTCACTGGGCTAAGAAGTCTACCTCTATAATTTCAACTGGGCTCTCCAAACTGACCTACAACGCTCCTACCACATTTCTTCCATCATCTCATTTCTTCACTCTCCATGGTAACTGTACTAAACTTTCTGGGTCATCTTTCACCAACCCACAACCTCCAAAATTCCCTCAGTCTCAGCAGACAACCTTACCTCCAACCTTACACAGAAACCAGAAGCCATCTGAGAGAAGCTCTCAGTTTCCCACCGTTTGGTTTCAAATGCACAACTCATCCACGTCTGTTCCCTCTTTTTCTCAATTCCTACGAAAGCCAGCTTTCTTCTTCCTGGTTGAGATCAAATCCCATTTCCTCAAGCATCACATCCTATCAGTTATCTCCTCTTTCTTCTACATCTTTTAACACCATGTCTGCTTGTTCCCTTCTGCGCATTCAAATATGCCCTATCCTATTTAAGAAAATCTTCATCTTGATTTCCCTTTTAATTACAGTTTAATCACTTCTCTCCTTTTCTTAGTCACATTTCTGAAAAAATTTGTCTGCAAGTACTGTCTGTATTTCCTCATTTCTTACTCATTCCACACACCACTGAAACCTAGCTTCTGCTCTCAACAGCCCTCCAAACCACTGAGCTAAGGAGACCAATGACCTCTAATAAATATTCTTTGGGGGCACCTGGTGGCTCAAATGGTTAACTGTCTGCCTTCACCTTGGGTCATGATCCTAGGGTCCTAGGATGGACCCTCACCTTGGGCTCCCTGCTTGGTGGGGAGCCTGCTTCTCCCTCTCTCACTGCCCCGACTTGTGCTCTCTTGCTCTGTCAAAAAAATAAATAAAATCTTAAAAATACATGCATACATACATATTCTTTGGACCACAACTTACCTAGTCTCTCAGTAGCATTTTGTGTTTTGTGATCTATCCCCCTTCTGGGTAGCCCCCCTACCTTTCTGAACAACCTTTTCGTTTATCCCTCCCTGACTCACACTTCAAAGCGGGAGGTTGTCAAGACTCAGTCCTGGGCCCCCTCTCCTCTCCATTCTTTAATCTACACAAAATCAACCACTCACATGTTTCCACTCAGCACCCATGCATTGACCACACATGAATGTGCATCTCTAGATCACATTTCTATCTAACTTGACATCCCCATTTGGCTATCAGATGCAGGTTGGAGTTTACAAAAGCACATACTGGAGGCAGAATTTGAAGTGCGAGATGGTTTTTAGAGAGCAAATCCCTTGCAGGGAAGGAGGAGGAGAGAAGACTGTTCTGAAGAGGTCAAACTGCCTCCAGGTTCCCCTTGGCCACCTCAGCAGGTGGACGTGGAAAAGTGTTGCTCATCCCAGGAGCCCACCTCACTTATTCGCCTGATGTGGGCTGTTGCAGGAAGGACATGACCTCTAATGAGGCAGCTCTTGCAGCCTGAGCAGACCGTGAAGTCACAGACAGCTGGTGGTTATCTGCTGACTACCTTCCTCCCAGGCGGACAGAATGTCCTTCCTTAAAGGGGAATCTTGAAGGCACATTTCCTCACCTGCCACATCTCACAGACATTTTAACCTCAAAGCAAAAATTGGACTTGCCCCCCCGCAAAAAACCTTTTCTTTCTCCAGTGTTCTCCTCTCTGGAAAAAGCACCCCCTTCATGCACAGCTCAGAAACCCACTCGTGATCCTGACAGTGTCTTTGTCCTCACCCTTTGCCTATACACTAACCCTTGTACTGCCTCTCCTCAGCTATGGAAATAAGGTTCTAACTGGTCTCCCCACATCCACCCTAGTTCCATGACCTGGTCCCTTCCTCCCACTAGTGCAAGTGCTGCCTATATAGGGCATAATTAGGGTCTTACAAATTTGCAACATTCCTTCCCACCTCAGGTGCCTCGTTTATGCTTTTTTTCTTCCTAAAATGATCTACCCTCATCCCCACTCAGCCCAGCTAACACCCATCCCTCAGTTTACAGCTTTAATGTCACTTTCTCAGAAGAGCTTCTCTGACCCTCCAGATTCTCTGTGAAACAATACTGTGTCAGCATAATCATCAGCACAATTAGAATGATGGTAACTAAGCAGCTAATAGTATATCACTGCTCCTTTATTTATAGATTCTGTACTAAAATTTATTTGTCCTGAAAAGCCACACTCAGAACTATGAGAGTCAATCCTGGATATGCACGGGATAGGCAAAAGTCTGAGTCACCCAAGGTGTACTTTCTCAACTCAGGTCAAAAAGATAATGTTCTTCTGCCTTCTTGTTTCAGCTGTCTTTCTATAAATGTGTCCTTTTTGTGATCTACTTCATGCCAGTTTTTTCATATTTTTGTGTTTTTTTGTTGGCAATTTCACTGTTTAGAATGAGCCCCTGTGTAACACTAATGCACCGTCTAATTTCCCAAGTGCGGAAAGGCTCTGGTGTCCTCACAGAGAAAACCCAAGTGTTGTGATAGGTTTCATTTAGCCCTCAGCTCTGGCACGTCAGCCTGAGTTCAGCGCTAAAGAATCAACAATATATATTAAATAAGATATCTCTAAATGGAAACACATGTGAAATAAGGTGGCATATTGATTCTTAAAAAATGTGATCAGAGACTGGCAGGAACCTAACCCTATATTTTCCCCTAGGAGTAATCATTCAGTATTCATACAGAACATAAACTCCAAAAGGGCAGGAACAATCTATCTTAATTACAGCTATATTCCCAATACAGGGCCTTGTACATACAGAAGTTTGATAAATGTTCATTGATTTGCATGAATGGAAATAAATAGCATCTCCTAACAGTAAGGATATGTTCTTTTAATACATTTTACTCCAAAGTCAGGACCATGGATCTCTTGGTAACATACAAACCTCACTCTATAAATATTTTTGGCTCTGTTAGCAAATGTTGATTCCTGCGGTCTGAGTGTTTGTGTCCCCCCAAATTCATGTGTTGAAAACCTAATGCCCAAGGTGATAGTATTAGGAGGTGAGGCTTTTGGGAGGCCTTAGGTCATGAGAGTAGACCCTTCATGGTTGAGAATAATGCTCTTATAAAAGATATCCTACAGAGCAACCTAGCCCCTTCTACCACATGAGGATACAGCAAGAAGTCTGCAATGTGTACAAGAGCCTCACCCAACCATGGTTTCCTGGTCTTAGACTTCCACACTCCAGAACTTCGAGAAATACATTTCTATTGTATGAGCTATCCAGTCTATGATACTTTGTTATAGCAACCCAAAATGACTGAGACACTAAAAATGAGCTGAGGAGGAAATGTATTTATGTTGAAAAAAAAATGAGAAATCAGGCAACAAGACACCTGCATTCTTGTCCCATCCCTGTGGTAACTGTATGGGGAAGAAGCCCCTCAACTTGAGTCTTTGTTCCTTTATCTATGAAATAAAATGGACTCTGAGTCCCATATCAGTTTTGAGATATAAGTGTGTATATTATCTGGGTTCACCAACTCAACCTCTTTTCCTTTGTGCTACTAGAAGGTGCCTCTGATCTAGCATGTAATCCCAAAATAGCAGAGACTTTTGAGGTCTTGCTGTGCTGCATCACCAGTATCTAGAAAGTGTCCAGCACACAATATATATTTATAGAATGCACGAATGAATCTGTCTCCTGAGAATCCAAACTTCTAGCTCACAATATTAAACTAAGCCCCTTTTGTATTTGCAGATGCTCCAAGAGTAGCTTGGAAGGTGTGGCACTATATTAAAATATGTTGTTATTAACAAGAAACTGCAAAACAAGGCTTTTTGTGTTCTATAGAAAATTCGGTTAAGAAATAAAAATTACAGAGGTCATTTAATAAGCTATCGTTCAGAAGTACTAAATATTAACATTTCAATATATATTGTGTCTTCTAGCTCTTCCAGCTTTATTTTATTTTCCAGTCCTTCAGGAATGCATTTTTATATTTATTCAATAAATTCTTTCAAATTGTTAATTGGCAACATTTGTTGAATAATAAAACATACAAATTTCAGCTAAACACTCCACATGTACCCAAGTTAATTCATCACCTCCTTCAACCTCTCCACATACACTCCTCCCTATCACCACCCACTTAGTGACACAAGTCAGAATTCTACAAGTTTCTCTCACATTTCCCAGTGCCTTTAGTACCTCTAATAGGTCTCCAGCTCCTCCTTCAGCTCTCCTTAGCAAACAAAAGACCTAACTGTGGCCCTTCCTAAATCTCCCAGCCTGTCCTCACACTCTCTTCCACCTTTCTCTCCAATACCATCGTGGGCCACATTGAACTACTGCCAGATACCCAATCTGCTATGTCCTCCCAGGGCCCTATGCCTCTGTGCCTGCTGCTGGCTCATTCCAGAACTCCCTCCACCTAGTTACCCTAAGTTACCCTACTTCAGCACCCAGCTTAGATATCACTCTATGAAATCTTCCTTAATCCTTCCAGACGGAGTTAAGAATCCTCCTTCTTGTTCTTTGCAATGACTCCATTATACCACTAATATGTTCATATTTTCATACTTTATCTTTTCTCTCTCCCCTAGGGACTTTGTAAGCACCTTGACATCTTAGGATTTACTCTATTTGTCGTTATATCTCCTAAACTTAGCACAATGTCAAACACAAAGAAGTTGCTCAAAAATATTCTTTGGAATAAATGAAACTTTCTTTTCTCCTTTTGTAATTCTACCTTTATGATACACTAACATGACATGTGCTAGCATCTATTTCCTGATTGTGTTTTGCTTAAACTGTGTTTGCTTATTCTTGCACCAGTATCACTTTATTTTAATGTACTGTGATTTTATGATACATTTTAATACCTAACAAGGTACACCTTCCCATACAGTACTCCCATATTCTCATTGTTTAATCTGTTAGATGAGAACTACATGTTAGTTTTTTTTTTTTTAACTCTTCATAAACTTCCTTTTGTGTTGTAATGGTATTACATAGATCTAGGAAGAAAATTGTATCATGGACAGCTCATACTTTTATCTCTTCCTCTGAAAATTTTGTACTTCTCATTTCTGTTACTTGGCTTAGTACACTGGCTACAACTTCTGGAAATAATAAATATGGTGGTGAATGTCTCTTACTACCTAGATTTTTATAGTATTCTAGGGTAAAAATTACTTAAGAAAGACTATTTTAGGGGCACTTATATGGCTCAGCCAGTTGAGCATCCAAGTCTTGATCTCAGGGTCATGAGATCAAGCCCTGCATCAGGCTCTACATTGGGCGTGGAGCCTGCTTAAGATTCTCTCTCTCCCTCTCCCTGTGCCCCTTGCCCTCCACACTCCACTTGAATTCTCTCTCTTTCAAAAAAAAAGAATAAGGAAGGGAGGAAGGGAGGGAGGAAAGTTAATTTAGTGCAGTACATGAAATAAAACTAAGTAGTACAAGGAAGGAAAAACCAGAACCCAGTCTACCTAAGTGGACTTTATTATCCTAAAGGCTTTGATATTCTCTCAGAAACATAAAGTAATAACTTAGCTTCCCAAAATGGAATGTCTAAGAGCTGCTAAGCTTCTCATCCCTCTTCAGATTTATCTTTCTTTCCATTATTGATTTGTGGGAAAAAACTTTGTCTAACCCTGACCAAGATGGTTAATAGACATTACAGTTTTTGTTTCATGTTTTTGCTTTTCTCTGTTTTGTTTCTTTTGTTTGGCTTCTGAGAGTGCAGGTCGCAGTTTAATTTGTCCACAGCCTTTCTGGAAAGTTGAAGCCCAACCCTCAGTTTTTGTTTTTGAATAACTTACAAAGTCAAACCATCATGTATGGACCTCTAGGTAAGTGTAGGAATCATGCTAAGTATTTTGCATGCATTGTCTCATTTAATGTTCTATCAATCAGCATTCTCCAGAGAAGAGAATACATATATGGTGGGGGGAAGAGATATATATGTGTGTATAGGACATATATAGGAGTAAGTAGGCTGGCAACTCAGACAGAATTCCTTGCCGTCCCTTCCCTCTCTTCCCTTCCCTTCCCTCCTTTCCCTTCCCTTTCTCTTCCCTTTCTCTTCCCTTTCCCTTTCCTTTCTCTCCTTTCCTTTCCCTCCTTTCCTTTCTCTTTCATTCCTCTCCTTTCCTTTCTCTTCTTTTCTTTTCTTTCTTTCTTCTCCAACCAGCTGAGCCACCCAGGTCCCCATGGAGAGGATTTCTATCTTACAGTCCTGAGGTAGAATTCCTTCTTCAATGTATCTCTTTCCTCTGGAATTGTACTATAAATAGCCAGGAAAACCCAGGCCGTACCTTCCATATTTTGTGTGGAAATATCTTCAGCTAAATATCCAAATTTGTTACTTACAAGTTTTACTTTCCATCCAACAATAGAACATAATTCAGACGTGTTTTCTACTGATTTATAATAGGGATGGTCTTTTCCCTGGTATCCAATTACAGGGTCCTCACTTCCTCTGAGACTTCATCAGAAGGTTTCACATATTTCTAGCAACATTCTGTACATAATTTTACATATATATATACACACACATATATATATATATTCTCTCTGTGTGTGTGTCTCTCTCTACACACACACACACACACACACAGTCTCTAAGGCCATAGAAGCTTCTCTACAGATCTCCTCTCTTTTTCCTGAGCCCATATCAGACATTAGTCTATATTTCTACCAACAGTATCTTCAGAGAAATCTAGATTCTTGGGCTCCTGGGGGGCTCAGTGGGTTAAAGCCTCTGCCTTCAGCTCAGGTCATGATCTCAGGGTCCTGGGATCAAGGCCCACATCGGGCTCTCTGCTCAGCAGGGAGCCTGTTTCCTGCACTCTCTCTGCCTGTCTTTCTGCCGACTTGTGATCTCTGTCAAATAAATAAAATCTTTTAAAAAATAGGGATTATATAACTATAATTGAATGCCTCAAAATTCTTCCAGCCTGTATTCATTCCCCGATTCCAAAGCTACTTCCACATTTGTTGGTACTGGTCATAGCAGCACCATACATCCTGATTCAGAAGTCTGTATTGGTCTCCTTGGACTGCCTAACAAAAGTATTGCAAACCGGATGACTTAGATAATACAAACTTATTCTCACTCACCCCTGGAGGTTAGAAATCCAAAATCCAAAATCAGGGTGTTGGCAGGCCATGCTCCCTGTGCAACTTCTACAGGAGGAGTATCTTTCCTTGCCCCAGGCAGAATTTCTGAGCTCGGGGACAATGGCATGGGCCCTGGTGTCCATGCCCAGCAATGGTCACAGCAGTAGCTTCTTTGTGCGGTTTCACAGTGTGACCTGGGGATTATCCCTCAAGGGCTATTAGCCCTCAAGTCTGGTTCTTTTTTTCTTCTAGGAATTTTGCCAGCTACTTAATATACTTTCAAATACTGCATCTGCCTAAATTATCAGGATAAGCTTTTATTTTCAATAAGAACCTTGAGTGGTACTTCCATGTTGAGTCTGAGAAACCTATGAGACATGTAGGGGGAGATCTCAAGTTGGCAACTGGATGTGTGAATCTGGTGGTCAGTGGAGAGGTCAGAGCTGTGGTTATATGTCAGAGACATGGCAGCAGAGAGATGATCACGTGAAGTCATCCACTGAGAGCCCAGAGGGATTGACTGTTTACAGAGAGGGGGACATATCCCTGGGGCTCTACTGCACAGTAGCTCACACAGGGGACCTGGAGCCAATGAAAGTGTGAGAGGGGCCATCTATACGATTGGACTAACAGGAGGGTAGGTTGCCATGAAAGACAAGGAAGACTGTTTCGGGAAGGAGGTCGCAGAAACTATGCCTGGCATCTCTGCTACTGCTTCCTCTAAAAATTGGATGAGACTGCTGACTCCATAGCCAGAATGGATGCCAATTTGGAGTTTCCCAAGTGTTCTTGACTAAGCCAGAGTCACAAGCTGCACCCCAGGTACAAAAGCTAATGGTAAAGCAAGTTTCTGACTTCCATCTTAGAGAAGCATGAATTCATAAGTTGAGAAATCCACAAACGTGGGAAGGATATTCAGTGGTGTTAAGTGGCTACAAAGAATGGCAGATGTCCACCACAGTGGCCCCATAGAACTCATGATTCGTCTCATCCTCCTGATCCAAGCCCTCAAGCTCTACAATGAACAGTCATCCCTAATTCTTCCATTATTCTCTACCTCTAATCTGTTATCAATCTTCTCACCTCTATCTCTGAAATATATCCCAAAATGTATCCCCTTTTCTGCATCAATAATACCTTAGTCCAAACCACCAGAATCCTACATCTTGACCACATACTACAATAGCCTCCCATCTGGCACTCCTGTTTCTACTCTCGTACTCCTGTAGTCCAGTCATCACATAGAAAACAGACTGTTCTTCTAAAAGTACACTTCGGATCAACTGATACTCTGCCTCAAGCCCTCTAAGATTCCCACTTGTACAAGTGCCACATAAGCCGGTCACTGCCTAACATCTAGCCTCACCTCTTATCACTATGCCATCCCTTGCTCCGCTCCAACCATGACCACGGTGGGACTCTTCCCTGTCCTTGGACACAACACAATAAGTTCATTCCAACCTCAAGACATTTGTACTTGCTTCTTCTGACCCTATGCCTTTCAGGTCTCAGCTCAAATGTCACTGCTTCTGAGAAATCCCATTCCAAAGTCGTCCCTCTGTCACTCTTTGGCATATCCTCATTGTCATTTTTTTCTTTTTAAGTAAACTCCATGTCCAATGTGAAACCCAATTCAGGACTTGAACTCATGACCCCAAGATCAAGACTGGAGCTAATATCAAGAGTTGGATGCTTAACCAACCAGGCAGCCCTCTTCATTGTCTTTTTTAATAGTATTTATAATTATGTGACACTATATTTTTTCTGATTTACTGGCTCTCTCTTCTGAGTCAGCAAAGTCACTAGATTGTGAATCCATCCATTTTATCTGCCTCTGTATTTCCAGGGCCTGGCACAGTTGGGGACCTGGGATATAAGGATTATATTTATATTTATTTATCTTATCGAATTGATATATTTATCTTGTGCTAATAGACTGAGAAAGAGTGTGTGTGTGTGTATATATATATACATACACATACAACACACACACACTCATTTGTTAAATAAGATCATGAATCAGATAAATTACACAGGCTAAAGACTTTACAATCAGAGAAAGATGAAATCACTGAGCTCTACCGTGGTCCTAAATGGTTGCCAGTGAAGTACTGAAACCTAAGCTTAGTTTTGAGGAATAGGCAAAATTTGGACTTTAAATTCTTTAAGATTTCTGAACAAATGGAAGACATAATAGAGAAAGATGATTCAATATACAGGTGTCAAATAAGCATGTGAAAAGATGTTCCACATCATATGTCATCAGGGAAATGCAAATTAAAACAATGAGATACCACTACACACCTAAAAGAATGGCTAAAATCCAAAACACTGACAACACCAAATGTTGACAAGCATGTGAATCCACAGGAACTCATTCATTGCTGGTGGGAATGCAAAATAATGCAGTCGCTTTGGACGGCAGTTGCAGTTTCTTACAAAACTAAACATACCCCTACCATATGACCCAGGAATTGCACTGGTTGGTATTTACCCAAAGGAGCTGAAAACTTATATCCACACAAAAACCTGTACACACATGTTTATAGCAGTTTTATTTATGAGTGACAAAGCTTAGAAGCAACCAAGATGTCCTTTAGTAGGTAAACGGATATATAACTGTGACACAACCAGACAATAGAATATTATTTATTCACTACTAAGAAGTAAAGAGCTAGAAAGCCATGAAAAGACATGGAGGGAACGTAAATGTATGTTATTAAGTGAAAGACGCCCACCTGAAAACACTACCTGCTGTATAATTCCAACTATATGACAATCTGGAAAAGGCAAAACTATGGACAGTAAAAAAATCAGTGGATGCCAGGGGTTAGCAGGAAGAAAGAATGAATAGATGGACCAGAGATTTTTAAGGCAGCAAAAGTGCTTGATATGATACTATTATGATGGATGTATGTCATTATACATTTGTTCAAAGCCACAGAATGTACAACACCAAGAGTGAACACTACAGCAAACTATTTCTTTGAGTGATTATGATGAGTCAGTGTAGGTTCACTGATTTTAGCAAATGTGCGACTGGTAGGAGATGTTGATAGTGGGAGAGGCTTTGCCTTTGTGGGGGCAGAAAATATATGCAATTCTCTATACTTCCTGCTCAATTTTTCTGTGGACCTAGAAGTGCTCTAAAAAGTAAAGGAGGACATTAGGAGAAGGAAGGGAAAAATGAAATGGGAGAATCGGAGGTGGAGACAAACCATGAGAGACTGTGGACTCTGAGAAATGAACTGGGGGTTTTAGAGGGGAGGAGGATAGGGGGATGGGTTGGCTCAATGATGGGTATTAAGGCAGGCACATATTTCATGGAGCACTGGGTGTTTTGCATATACAGTGAATCTTGGAACACTACATCAAGAACTAATGATGCAGTGTACGGCAACTCACATTATAAGAAATAATTTAAAAAATAAAAATAAAAAGTAAAGTCAAAAAAGAAACAAAGAAGATATATCAGGGCGCCTGGGTGGCTCAGTGGGTTAAGCCTCTGCCTTCAGCTCAGGTCATGATCTCAGGACCCGCATCCCGCTCTCTGCTCAGCAGGGAGCCTGCTTCCTCCTCTCTCTGCCTGCCTCTCTGCCTACTTGTGATCTCTCTCTCTCTCTGTCAAATAAATAAAATCTTTAAAAAAAAAAAAAGATGAATCAGAAAATCCCAGAAGTTTAGTGGGAAACCACAGTGGGGAAGCCAAAGATTGGAAGGGACTGAAAGAAAGCACAGTCAAGCACAGCGGTGACCATTAACCACTGAAAACTGGAGTCAAGACCAGTCTTTCTAGAACAAGTACCCATCTGCCAAGATCATTTACAAGTTCTCAGTGGCAGTCATGTGAAGACATAAACTATCAAGGAGGGATCTCCAAGTCTTCCAAACATCTCATCAAGCTGAGGACTAGAACTGATGGTCATGATACAAGGATGAATGCACCGGTAACAGGAAGCCAACGAAATCAAGGAATAAGATGAGTGAACCCAGAAACCTAGGAGATAGAATTAGGCTGAGAAGCACAGAAATGAAAAGTGACAGGTCCATAAGCCCAAAAGGTGTAGAAACAGAGCCAGATCTCCAGAAAAGAGGGACAGCCTGGAGCCTCTGAGGACCACAGTGGAGTGATTCTCACGTGACAGCCCACCTCACCCCTGCATGCTCAGGATCACCTGCTTACCTTGAACCCCAGGTCCTTGAGCTTGGAGAAGAGGAAGCAACAATTCACAGAGCAAATTGAGGAAGAAATAAATCTCTTTTACTGCCGTAGTCCCTTCATATTAATTAAACTGGTAGTTAAATACAAGCATCTCCCTAAATTGTATGCTCATCTTCTTCCAACAGCACTTAATGGCTGCAGTTGGCACATTAAAAAGGCAAGGCAACTAACCTGCACACATTTCTATATTTTTCCATGGTCAGCAAGTTTGAGAAGCTGGATGTCTTTTCTCAGGAAGATGGAGGATGGGTCTATTAAGGAATTTATAAACCATAAGAATTCTTGCCTCAGAACAATCACCCATGAATTTCTTACAGAATCAGTGGAAATTACCTGTCTGCAGGTTAGCTCCTCTCTGGACCTTCTTTTCCTTGCTCGTGGTAGATCTAACTCCCTGCTGACTCTATTTCTCCCCAGCCGCACCTCCCCACCGCCACCATCTCCCACATCCCACCTCACCCCCCAGTTCCCTGTCCAGATTGCTAAGGAAGTGCAGACCACAGTAAATAACAGTCTGAAGAGAGAAGCAGGCCCTTAGCAGCCTACCATGTGTCTGTGAGGAACTGACATGCCTGTAACTGTGAATAAGTCCTTTTTCCTATTTCAGAGGTGATTTTTTATCATGAACATGGGGCCTGTGCCAGGCAGAAAGCACATTCTGTGGGCAGCTGGTGGGGTCCACTTGTAGAGGGAGGGAGGGCAACACTGGAGAGAGGGGCCTGTCTCCAAACAGGTGGCTCTGGGCAATGTATATATTGAAGGTGAATATATATAAGGTGAATCACAAATTCCCATCTGCCGTTCTGTAAGTGTTGCATATAACAAAGCTTACAGATTTACTAAGGAAAAGGGGAAAAGTGAGGAGTAAAAAGAATGCAAGAGCAGGAGAGACATGGAGAGTTACTATTTTCATGCTGCAAGTTACATGCCCTTTTTAACCTACCAAAAAGCACAGAAAAAGTGAAATTAAAAGAACACCATGCCTCCACTAAGAGACCAGTGGCTGTTTTACCTTAGTCATTACAATCACTGAAACCTTGACTGGCTCTCCATCCCAGAGCATGGCGGCTAACGCTTCAAGGGAGTCTTGCAACCCAGCCTAGAGTGCAAGCATCAACCTCCCCCTCATTTCAAGTAAGAAGTCCAAAGCTGGAGTTGAACAATAGAAATCAGCAGCAGGGAACTCCTCCATCACAACTAGAATCTTCTCCCCAGAGGGAAAGTTTGATGTACTTGACAGTTTTAGAGGGGAAAAAAAAATGTGATGCTGCTTCTTCAGGCAGGAACAAATCACCACCTCCCACGGTAATGATAGGCCTTTCCCTAGAAGCTGAGAAAGACTCGCGGAAAGAAAGTCATCAGCAGAGTGGGTGAGAAAGAATGACTCAGGTATTGTATTTTCTGTATTCCGTCAAGAAGTGCATCACGCGGCAGATAGATCTGATTTAGTCGTATTATGGAAGGCCAAACATGGTTTTGGCCAATACCAGCACCAGCTGTTCGGGTTCTACCATGTAACAGGTGTGGTTCATCCACCAGCTCGAATTCGCATGCAATTCCTTCGTATGCTATGCATTTTCCAACTCTATGGATAAGTAACTCGCACTCTGAGAGAGGAAGTAATTCCTCTAAGATTACATGATTAGTGCCCTTCCCTCTAAACTACCTGCCTGCCATTCCTGAGACCAATAGTCAACGGCTGATTTGGTGAAACTCCAGTCCAAAGAAGGTCAGGACTTTCTCACTAATCTTGATTTCTACAGGTAGCTGAGACCTAGTGGACAGGAATGCATTACACTTTGCAAGACATAAAATATGCAGGAATCATTTAAGGGAGAGTGAGCAGAACAAGTGAAACCATGTAATCCCATACTGCTCTAGCCAGGAGTAGGATCTGAGAAGAAGCATAGAGAACAAAACAGAGTCTAAGCAAGTTGACACGAATTGGGAGCTATTTATTCAGACCATCTCTGGAAACTACTCTTCCTGGGAGAAATAGGCACTAAGAGTTTCCAGAGCTTCAGCAGTTCACTGTCAATGAGGAAGACCCACGACACTGGGCAATAGATAGATACCTTTTGTTATGCCTGTGGTATTACTGATGGTAGGAGTTTCGCACAATGTAGGGGAAGAAGTAAGCTCTTTACAATGGAGCGGATGCACACACTATAAATATTGAACTCTGTAGCCTCGGACCAGACATTTCAGCGTTCTGTGCAACCAAGCCAAGATCAGGACACAAGTCACACAAGAACAATGGAAACACAGAGGAGGAGTCAACAGTACACAAACAACAAAGAAAGAGAAAGCGGGTGCAGGGAGGCCCTGAGTCAGACCTGATTAAACATATTCACCAATTACTTAGAGATAACTCCTCCGTGTCTCACATAGCCATTGGTATTGTTCATTGTATATTAACTTGCACAGTGACCACAGAATAAATGGGATACGGCAAATTTCCCATACTATGTCGGCATTCATTCTCTGGGAGCAACTTCTGCCATCTTTATTTGGGGAGTGAGGGGCCTCAAGTCCAGATGGTTGACTTAACCACAATCTACGCTGTCTTACTGTATTTTATTTTCCTCGTTCTTCTCCCTCCTATAGGCACCCACTCTAATGAATTTGATACCTCTTTTTAAACACGCCTGACAGAAATATAGTTCTGTCTATATATGAATGTCTAACTTAGAAATGGTATTGTGTTTTATATCTTCTTCTATTTATTCTTTCCTTCTTTCTTTTTTTTTTTTTACTAAGCACTGTTGCTAAGATGTTTGCATGTAATGTAATAACACTGCAAATGTTACATGCAAACCCACTGTATGTGGGTTTATTTCACTGCCTCTGACTGCTGCATGGTATTCCACGGTACTCTCCTCTTTTTACTCACCCATCCCACTAGTGATGAACGACGGCCCACTTCCACAAATATTCGTACACAGTTGCCCTGTGAACCTGTGAGTTTTTCTGGAGCGCAAACACCCAGCAGGGCTATTTTGCATCTCCCAGGATATCTCTACATACTTCAGTGCATCCTTGCAAATGGCCGATTCAATTCACACTGCCACGAGGAATGCTTTCCCTCTCCCTGTATCTTCATCGATTCTTCCTATTGTGCTATTTGTCCATATTTGTCTGACTTTTGTATGTTAGGTGTTTTCTCATCCTTTGTGTTTGCAGTTACCTGACACGAATGGGACTATTATTAAACATACACATACGGCCAGAACGACATTTTTGTCGGACACATTTAAGAAGATGCATCCAGTTCATTAGAGTGGGTGTCTATAGGAGGGAGACGAAAGAGGAAAATAAATCCTATGCTTGTTAGCCAAATTCACTGTATTCTTCTTGGAATTGCCCGGTCTTTTTGAACCATCCATTTTTTAGGAGTTTCTGTCCTTTTCTTCCTGATTTGTCTAGAGTTCCTTTACGTTCTAGATATTAATGCCTTGTCGGTTTTAAACATTGTTCTTTCTCCCATTCTGTCACCTGCCTGTTAACTTATTCCATGGTGTCTCCTGTCATCTTTCTAAAGTTTTAAAAAAAATTTTAATTACCACTATAATTATACTTCACAGCAAGATGAATCCTGATGATCACAGTAAGGACTTGATGTCCACAGTTGGCAGACTAGATAAGTATTTTAGAGTGTAGTCCTACTTAAAATTATTCCTGTCTGGCTGCCACATATTAGAAGTACTTTGAAATTCACTTAATTCACTTATTTCATGGCTAATGCTGGCCTGCCTCCATTTCCCTGAGACAAACTATCTTGAAACCACAGACTAAGTCCATAGTTTATTGGCCATTTCATCTTTAAAAATTCCTCACTGTCTGATCCTCACCTCTTCTTTCAGATCTATTCTGTCTTTCATGATAACCATACTTTGGAAATGATTGTGCCCCCCTTTTATATATATCATTAGAATGTGCTTCTCTGGGACATCTAGGGGCTCAGTCATTCAAGGGTCTGCTTTCACCTCAGGTCATGATCCCAGGATACTGGGATCAGTCCTGCAACAGGCTCCCTACTCAGTGGGAGCCTGCTTCTCCCCCTGCCTCTGCCTGCCACTCCGCCTGCTTGTGCTCTCTCTCTCTCTCTCTCTGCATCAAATAAATGAATAAAATCTTAAAAAAAAAAAAAAAGAATGTGCTCCCTTGCCCAAAAGTTCTTGTTTTATCAACCTCTCTATATGGATGTGTCATTGATTCTTGACCTTCTAAAGTGAAGTTGGCTGCAGCACTCCTACAGATTCCCTTGATTTTGAGAAGTCCCTGTACATTACGGGGGGACTCAGGCCTATGTCTGCAAGGTCCAACATACATATTTTTCCCACTACATCGTGCTACCTTTTTTCATCAAGGCTGACTTGAACCTTTCCAGAGAAATTAAACAGCACCTTATCATAGGAACTGCCAGCTAGACCAGACGATTGTATTTTGAGAAAAAGAATTAGTTATAACAAACTATATAAAACTGTTTTTAAAATACCTACAATGAGGGGTGCCTGCGTGGCTCAGTTGGTAAGTGTCCCACGCTTGATTTCGACTCCAGTCATGATCTCAGGATCATGGAATCAAGCCCTGCACTGGGCTCCGTGCTCAGTGGGGAGTCTGCTTGAGATTCTTTCGCTTTCCCTCTGTCCTTCCCTTTGCTTGTGTATGATAAATAAATAAATAATACATACATATATACATAAAATATTTTTTAAAAAAAGATATACCTACAATCAGCAGTCCTCCATGTACTAGGGTGAATGTGATGCCTCTACATAGCCTCTGTCTACTCTAGTCTCAAATTCTTTCATCACAAGGTTTTGAGCTACAGAGTGAAGATTTACCACTTATCAAACAGTATACACACAGCAGCACCCTCCAAAACATTCACCTCGAGGGAGGAAATAGCACTGGGGGCTGGTCTAGCCCTCACAGTTAGGCAGCAATGTCAACATCAGACGAGGCCATTCAGTGACTGTGACAGATCAAGACAAAAACAAAGCCACTCCATAGTCATGTCTGAATACAGATAATACGTGAATACTTTCCAAGCCACACAATACCGAACAGCCCAACACGTCCAACTAGAGCTGTGCTTCTAGTGGTCTTTTGCCAGAGGACATTGCCAATTCCATTAAACCATCAAATAACATGCAGCAGAGTAAGAAAATTATAGACTTTAGGGGCGCCTGGGTGCTCAGTTGGTTGGGTGCCTGCCTTCGGCTCAGGTCATGATCTCAGAGTCCCAGGATCAAGCCCCGCATCGGGCTCCCTGCTTGGCAGGAAACCTGCTTCTCCCTCTCTCACTCCCCCTGCTTGTGTTCCCTCTCTCACTGTGTCTCTCTCTGTCAAACAAATAAATAAAATCTTTTAAAAAAAATTATATACTTTAGAATTCTGACTCTACTACTCATTAGCTTTATTACCTTGAATATGTTACTTAATTTCTCCAAATATAATTTTAATCTGTAAATTAGCATAACTGATATTATTCAAAAAGCCTATGCAAATATACTTCATAAGGTTTAGTGATGAGGGCTTCCATGCCCTGCATAACTCCACAGAACACCATTCCACTTGGACCTGGAATTTTTCACATGGCGCTCAGGGCTATAAAACAACGTAATAAAACAATATAATAAAACAAATTCTTGGTGCCATGTCTCTCTCACTTCAACAACCCAGTAAATGGCAGCTGTAACAGCTAAATACAGTCCAGTCTGTAACAGAATGAGCATTGTCCTGAGTATCAATACTGCCCTTCTAATTAAGCAGGTACCTATTTACATGATGTGATTAGATCAGCAAAGTCCAATTCAAAAAAGGTGCCAGGAACACCGACTGCCCTAGATCATGCCTACTGGACTCTGAAATACCCAGCATCCCACCATCCTTGATAAAAACTGACGCCTTCTCCTTGGGGATGGGAAGCCAGAAACAACAGTAATGCTATGACATCTTCGGTTTACAACCTTCCTCACTCCTTGTTTATTTCCTCTGGTCCTCACAATACCTTGTCAACATAAGCATTTAGGGAATATTCTTAGGACATCTATTTTATAGATGACAAAAATATGTTCAGAGAGGTACAGTGACTCATTCAAAGACGAACATCAAACTATGTGACAGGGACAAGACTGACCTTAATCTTCTGACACCAATCTCAGGGCTCATCCCCACAACACACACTATCAGTACTAAGAAAATCTGATCCCCGGTGCCAAGCACCTGAGATATTATAGAAACACTGGGAGAGAGCCCCTGCTGATGGCAGAGCCCACAGTATCCACTCTGTGTCCTCACAGCAAATCAAGAGGACACTGACACACCATTAAGGGTCATTTTGGGTTCCAGTCTAAGATATCTTAAACGGACTAGGTTGAAAGTTACCTTTCGGCACCAAGAGGTGAAGATCTGATGACGTCATAAAGAACAAAATCACACAAATGGCACGCTTAGTACCACTGCTGACAGCGTCTCTTTCCTGGCATGCTTCCTTGATTTTCCAACTATCACTAAATTTTCTCCAGACTCTATTTCCAAGGGAGGGGGAAGATGGCTAACAAAGACCAAGCACCTGCTAGAGAAAGTAGAGTACCAAAGGCCTGAGAGGAATGATCTCATTTAATTTTCACAGCAAGCCCATGGACTAAATAGTTCTTCTCCCATCTAATGGATAAGGAATTGAGGCTCTGAGATGTTAGGTAACTTAGCCAAACTCTCAAGGTGAGTGAAGGAGTCTGGATGTGTTACGCCAAATCCAAGGTGCCTTCCTTTTACTACACTGCTTGCCAACCATATGAAGAAGTCAAAACATGTTCAGCTGGTCTGGAAGGAAGTGTAGGTAGCTGATAATGACACATTATGTTATTACGTCTTCCTCTTCTAAATACATCTTCCAAAGATATTTTTACTTTCCAGCAGCCTTCAATGTCATCATTAAAAATAATGGCTTGAGACATTAATTGCCAACAGACCAATGGGAAAGGCAATTAGAGACTCTGAACTCAGAACTAGAACAGCAAGCTGTTTCTAGATTCTTAACCTTCAGAAATAACGTGAAATAACAAATGTTTGTTGTTTTAAGCTGCTTAATCTGGGACCATGGGGCATACAGCAATAGATCACAAATATAAGGACTTTATGGAGGATAAGTGACTTGCCCGATGTCCCCCGCAGATTAGCAACAAAGGAAAGACTAAATGTCAAACTCCTTCACTTCCAGGACGATGTTCTCTTTACTTCCTCCCCCCATTGCCTCAATAGAGTGCCCTTTCCCCCTCCCCACAGAAAACATTTCCAATCATTAACCTCCAACATCTTCTTGAAGCTGAGGGAAAAGAAAGCTAATGATGCACATTATGATGAGGGCTAAGGGGAAGAAGGAGAGGGGGTTAAAAAATGAGAGACACCTTTGTTTACATTCATCTCTGGTTTGCATTCTCTGAGGTTGAAACCATTTAATGGGAGAACGAACAGATGGCGCACCATTAGAGTAATACATTCCGAGAGAAAGCAAAGAGGGACCCATGTTTGCAGGTTGTGGACAATGGCTGGCTACTAATAAATTTAATTATTCAAAGCAAGTCACAATGTGATGGAGCAGCAGTCTTAGAAAATGGATTTTCTGATTTATCTCAATCTCCAGATGCTAGAAATAGAGATTTTTTTTGGTTTGGTTTGGTTTGGTTTTTTGCATACCCATTAGTCAAACCTCAATCAGAACTCCAGCTATCCATATTAGGTACTGGTTTAATTTGTCAGGGTCTTAAAAAGAAAAATTCTATTAGACATTCCATTTGTAAATCACACAATGGAATTTATCTGCAATTTCCCAAGGCAGTTAGACACAACTGAGACCATATTAAAAGGCTTTGCCGGGTATCTATCACCATGAGCGTTTCTTTCATCATATATGCATTGAGACATGCAAGCCAATATCTGTCTTTACAGAATGCAACATTACCATGTGGCCATTTTTAGAGAGGGAGCAGTAACCAGGAATACGCAGACAATATAAATTCTCATCTGCAAAATGTCTGCCTAGAAATTATTGATTTTGCCTTCCCCGAATAGCCTATTAAAGGGAAACATTTTTCTAATGCTTTCCAAGGGGTCTACAGGAAATCATTATCAGTGGGGACTGTTGTTTTATGACTCTTTGGAATGGAAACTTTCAATATGAACATGAAATGTGAAAAGGAAGGATGTGATGTACAGAATCCTGCCGGGGGGGGGGGGGGCTGGCTTTTTATTCACTGCCTTCCCTATAGTTTATTTCTGCAAGAATTAAGCCCAGGGTGCCATTCTGGGAACAAGACTCTGAATAGCTCCTCCTCCTGCAGGAAATTTTTACAAAGTCCAAAGCTGGATTTAATTCCTCCTTAACTGGGCTACTCGCCCCCCCTCCCTTTTCCACCTTTCCCCATCAGCTGGCTCTTTCCTATCAGCAGCCTTTCACCAGAGTTCCTACTCTCAGGTGTGCAGATTAAAGCATGGCACACGGTGGGACCAGGCTGCAGCAGGAAAGCTGTCCCAGTGAGACCAGGAGCTGAGGCTAGGACAGGTGGGAGAATGTCGCTGCAGGGACATCTCTGCATGGGACAGGTGGGTGGGACAAAAGCGTGGCATAGCCCGAAATAGTTCAGATGTGCACAGCAGTACCCTCACTCAGTACAAGGGATTCCCTCTGGGCCTTTCCTACTCTTCAAATGTGAAAGCACAGAGCTGGTAATGAGGGTAGTGATGACAAAGATGAGGAGGATGAAAGCAGCTATGCTCTACTGCACACGTGCTGTGAGCACTTGATCCCTCACTTGCTCCCTATAACAACTCAAGGAAGTAGGCTCTATTATCCTCAATCTCCAAAGAGGGGTCTAATTTGCCATTGGTCATACGCTTGCAAATAGCAGAATGGGGAGTCACATCCAAGCGCAATGGATTCCAAGCCCTCACTCTGAGCCATTGACCTCTGAGGGGACATACTTGACCTGCTTTTCTTTTGCTCACAGTCAAGTTCTTCTAAGCACTGGCCTCCTTCTGTGCCTGAGACCTGCAGATAAGTTGAAGCATTGTGTGTTAGAGTCCTCTCAATAAACAGGAGACACAGCTAGAAGGAGCGCCTTTCATTCAATATATGATTACAAACACCTACTCTGTGCCAGGAACTGTGCTGTGGAATAGACAATGGAAATAAAGAACAAGGACACTAGAGCAGTGGGGAGATGGGTAATAAACCAATTGTCACAAAAATAAAGCAAATTGAATGGCCACAATCACCAAACTGTGGAAAGAGCCAAGGTGCCCATCAACAGATGAATGGATAAAGAAGATATGGTCCATATATACAATGGAATATTACATCTCCATCAGAAAGGATGAATACCCAATTTTTGTAGCAACATGGATGGGACGGGAAGAGACTATGCTGAGTGAAATAAGCCAAATAGAG
This sequence comes from Spilogale gracilis, assembly GCA_004023965.1. Taxonomy (NCBI): domain Eukaryota; kingdom Metazoa; phylum Chordata; class Mammalia; order Carnivora; family Mephitidae; genus Spilogale; species Spilogale gracilis. The sequence continues at coordinate 70,547 of PITA01004010.1, forward strand.
AAAGTCAAGTATCACATGGTTTCGCTTACTTGTGGTGCATAAGGAGTAACATGAAGGACAGTAGGAGGAAAAAAGGAAATGGGAAGTAGAGTAAATCAGGGAGGGAAATGAAACATAAGAGACTCTGGACTCAGAAATAAACTGAGGGTCTTGGAGGGGAGGGGGGTGGGGGAATGGAGAGCCTGGTGGTGGGTACTGGGGGCACCTATTGCATGGAGCACTGAGTGTGGGGCATAAACAATGAATCTTGGAACACTGAAAATAAATAAATTTTAAAAAAATAAGGGAAATTGGATTAAGGCTATGGAGGACATGTACTGAATGCGCATGAAGGGCTGCAACAGGGATATAAAGCAGAGAAGTCTCTCTGAGCACTGTAGGATGGACAGGAGATAGGAGATGACCTGGAAGGATAGGAGGAAGGGAACAGCATGCATACAGGCCCTGAGGAGGGCAAGAGATTAAAAACATTCAGAGAACTGAAAGAAGGCCCAGGAGGCTGGTGCATAATGATGGCGCAGGGAGAATGGCAGTCAGTGTGACTTGGGAGAGAGCAGATGAGGATCACTTGGAGTCTTATGGGATTCTTGTTATCCTCCCGGTTGTAACAGGAAGCCTCTGAAAGTCCTGGCATGGGCAAGACAGTAGAATTGTGTGCACTGTTAAAAGTTCACAGGGGCAGCTATAAGGACTGGGACCAGAGTCAGGAGTCCTCAAGAGGCCACTGCAGTCATATAACAGAGACCTACACGGTGGGGATTTGGACTGGAGATGGTGGAAATGAAGAGATCTAAGCTTACTTTATTTGGTTCAGTGGAAGGGGAAGGAAAGGAATGGCATTAGTTTCCTGGGGTTGCCATACAAATTACCAAAACTCGGTGGCTTCATATAAGAGCAGTTGTTTCTTTCACAGTTCTGGAAGCTAGAAGAGCAAACTCAAGATGTCAGTTGGTCTATGCTCCCTCCAAAGGTTCTAGGAAAGGATTTTTCCTGTCCTTACCTTCTGATGGTTCCTGCAATCCTTGACATTCCTTGGGAGTAGAAGAATCACTCCCGTCTTCATATGGTCTTTTCCCCTTTGTCTCCCTCTCTGTCTCTGTGTCCAAATCTCCCTTTCTTTTTCCTTATAAAGACACCAGTCTTTGGATTTAGGCCCACCGTAATCTATTATGACCTCATCTTAACTTGATTATGTTGGCAAAGATACTATTTATGAAGAAGATCACATTCATAGGTACTGGGGGTTAGGACACATCCTTTAGGATGACACCACCCAACCCACTACTAGAAGTAAAGATGTCAAGTGTGACTTCTAAGTTTCTATCAGGAGCTGAGTCAATGGAGATACTCAATTTACTCAAGTGGGAAGAATGAAGGAGAAGCAGGTTTGGGTCCAGTTTAGGGCATGTTACATATGGAACGCCAGTGAAATGTCAAGTTGGTAATTGATATTAAGGTATTAAGCAGAGACGCCTGGGATAGAAATAAATAATCAATAAGATCATCAAGAAGAGAGTGTAACAATGCAGAATTATCAGCAAAAAACTTTTTCAATAAACCATAAGAGCATTGGAAAACATGATTTTTGAGTGAAAAAAGTGTACAGAAGTATATATCTTATAGGTGGACAACTATGTTCCTATAAAAATATGTAGGGGCACATGGGTGGCTCAGTGGGTTAAAGCCTCTGCCTTCAGCTCAGGTCCTGATCTCAGGGTCCTGGGATTGAGGCCCGCATCGGGCTCTCTGCTCAGCAGGGAGTTTGCTTCCCCCTCTTTCTCTGCCTGCCTCTCTGCCTACTTGTGATCTCTCTCTCTCTCTGTCAAAGAAATAAATAAATAATCTTCCTTTTTTTTAAGATTTTATTTATTTGACAGAGAGAAAAACAGCCAGAGACGGAACACAAGCAGGGGGAGTGAGAGAGGGAGAAGCAGGCTTCCTGCCGAGCAGGGAGCCTGATGTGAGACTCGATCCCGGGTCTCCGAGATCATGACCTGAACCGAAGGCAGTCGCTTAACCAACTGAGCCACCCAGGCACCCCAAATAAATAAATAATCTTTTAAAAAATATGTAAACATAAACATGAAAACAAGTTCATGTATATATATAAGTACAGAGAGAAAGAAAGGAAATTGACAAATATTGAGAGTGGCTATCTGATGGCCACTTTGGTTTTTTTATGCTTTGCTGAGTTTCTCAAATTTCCTACAATTGAATCAATGGGGTTTTTTCACAGCATTTTTTAAAAAGACCAGCTGTACTCAGGAATTGAGCATGGCTAGAATATGGGGTGTAGTAAAAGAGACTGAAGAAGAATGAAGCTAATTGGTAGTTAAGGAGCCTGTTCTTATTTGCCAAACAAAGCCATTTTTTCTTCATCCCATAAGCAACAGGGAATTGTGAAGGCCTTGACAAGCAGAAGCAGAATGATTTTATCATGGAATTTAGTTAGCCATTTCTCTGCCTGTAGAAGTAAAATTTCTCATTATAGAGGGAAAAAATAGACCTATAGGAAATTACATATCCCCTGTTAACATTTTTCAGTATTTCCTCGCAATACTCTTGTCTGTACCAGTTTTGCACAGATCAGATCAAATTTTAAACAGCTTCCTTTTTTAAAATTTGCCGTAACATGATAAATCTTTCAGAGTGAACTTGAAAATCCCTGCAAGCATGATTTCTTTGATAGTAACTGGCTGTACCGCGGCGATAACCTTATTTACCTACATTTCTGTTTGACTATGTCATTTCCATTTTTAAATAAATTCTAAGCAATTCTGCAATAAATATATTTGTCCACAAATTTCTATCAGAACATTTATTAAGCACTAACTATGGACAGACACTTTGCTAAATATTAAGAAAACACAGTTGAATGGCACCTCTTCCTTTCCGCGTAGTAGGGCTGCTCCGGGCTCTTGGTATGCACTAATGGCATCTGCCCAGTAGAGGGAACTCGCTGCATATTTAAGTCTTAGTCTCCTTGGCACTGAGCGAAAATAGCAAAGTGACCAAGCTAGCCTTGGAAATGCTTTCTTAGCTAGGTGTTCCAGCTCAGTCCCCCTGCCTCACTATTCAGGCAGTTGGCTCCCCTGTAACAGGCATTGCTCTGCTAACCTAGTTACTAGCTTTCTTATCTTCAGCCAGTCATCCTCAACCTTGATTTGCCTCCACAGATGCTGAGATGCTCAGAGTCATCTGTGAGCCCTCAAGGCCCTCTGCAGCATCTTCTCCATAAGACACTTGAGCTTTCTGGAACCACAAGATTCATGTGTTTTGCTCACCAGTTTCTCCCCAGCTTCTACCCAGATGCCTGGCACATATTGGACATGTAATAAATATTATTGCGATCAATGTTGGACCAGAGTACCCTCCTGGAGAGTTTTGGTAACCAGAATGATTTTCCAGGAATAACAACCTCTTGTTAGTCCCTGAAACTGAGTCTTTGTTCAGGATTCATTCTGCAGCTCATTCTGCCCCTGACATGGGACAACCTCCTTCTCTGCAGCCTCATTTCCTAGCTGTTATTACGGACAACTCTATGTGTTTTGAACACTAGCTAAGTTCATGTGAACAAAGAAGTCAGTCAGCTTGCTGATTAGCCACTGAAAGTACTTCATGTTCCAATAACCTGAGAAGTTTATTTTTTAAAAAAAGATTTTATTTATTTATTTGACACAGAGAGAGATCACAAGTAGGCAGAGAGGCAGGCAGAGAGAGAGGAGGAAGCAGGCTCCCTGCCGAGCAGAGAGCCCGATGCGGGCCTCGATCCCAGGACCCTGAGATCATGACCTGAGCCGAAGGCAGAGGCTTTAACCCACTGAGCCACCCAGGCACCCAACCTGAGAAGTTTATAATGCAGAAGGCAAACAGTTAATAAAATCAACTGGATTTTTTTTTTTTAATATAAATGTCTATCCTAGACTCCTCTCCACTCCCTCCACCATATCCTAACCAAGATCTCTCCAATACACCCATGGAAATGATCCTTGTTAAGAATATTCAAAAGTCCTGGGGTGCCTGGGTGGCTCAGTTGGTTAAGCGACTGCCTTCAGCTCAGGTCATGATCCTGGAGACCCGAGATCAAGTCCCACATTGGGCTTTCCTGCTCGGCAGGAAGCCTGCTTCTCCCTCTCTCGCTCCCCCTGCTTGTGTTCCCTCCCTGGCTGTGTTTCTCTCTGTCAAATAAATAAAATCTTAAAAAAAAAATGCTTTAAGAATATTCAAAAGTCCTCCAGATGATTCTGGCAGGCATGAGTACACACACACACACACACACACACACACACACACACACACACACACAGGAACACTCTGTAATCCATCCCTGACACACTGAGGGCCATGATGATAGATCAGTTCTACACCTTGGACACACATCAAAATCACTCCAGAGATTTTTATAAATTATGTTAATGTCTACGCCAAACCTCAAATTAAATCAGAATCTTTCAGAATGAATCATGGGCCTCAGGGATTTTAAGAGTCAACCCAAACTGAGATCTGCTAATGTAGACTCTTGTGGAAGCCATACTCAAGATTCAGCATAGCCCCATCCACAATACCTTCCACCTATATCTGGATCACACTGAGATGAGCACATCATTGCCACACCTAACGTGGGCCCACGTGACCCTCCAGTCCCAGTTCAGGAGAGAGTGTTCTAGATTTATCATCTGCTGCATCACTTAATGTGTCTGAGGTTCGGTCTCTTCATCTGAAACAGGAACATTTACATCACAGAAATGGAAAAAAACAAGAGAGAGTTATTTATAAATTATAAATGGTTATGCAAATGGAATGGATTATTATAAGGAAATACCAGAGACATATTTTTAAGTAATTTTTAAAATTTCAAGTCCTGCAATTGACTAAATATTGATCATGGCACCTGTCAAAAGATGCCTATTTTTAGTGTTTCAAGCCTATTGCCAGGCTTCCAAAGTGTTTCCTAATCTCTTTCCTGCTGCACCGGTGCATTCCCTACTCCGTTACAGAGGTCACAGACATTAGATTACGAAGAAGATACTATCTCTCACCACCATGTCACTCAGCCATTTTACACCATCACAAACTCCCCTTCTTTTCCTTTCATAATATTTTCTATTAATAAGGTGCTAACGCTAACTGAAGTGCTTTATTCTAATAGTAGGCTTTTGGAGACCCCGGTTCAGTTTCAGGCATCACCAATAAGCCTATCAGAGAAGTGTTCCTGAGTGAGGACCGGCTCTTGGCTTCACAAACACAAACCATAGCATTTCAGGACAGCAAACCACACTAGGAACTGTCAGCTTAAGAAATTCTGAACTGTGGGGCGCCTGGGCGGCTCAGTTGGTTGAGCCACTGCCTTTGGCTCAGGTCATGATCCTGGAGCCCCGGGATCAGCAGGAAGCCTGCTTCTCCCTCTCTCACTCCCCCTGCTTGGGTTCCCTCTCTGGCTGTGTTTCTCTCTGTCAAATAAATAAAATCTTTAAAAAAAAAAAAAAAAAAAGGAAAGAAATTCTGAACAGCAGACTCATCACTGAGCCAGGCTAGTTTGTCTTAAACAAGTCAGCTAGATTCACTCTTGAGATAAGCAATTAACCTAGAAAGTAGTGAAACCAGCACTGCAATGTTTACATATTGATTTTACAGGAAAAACAACCTTTCATTAGTCCCTGAAATTGAGACTTTGTTTACATACGTCATATATGTATGTCTCTCACCATGTTTACATATGTCACATAGGTGTTTATTTCTAAATTGTGATTATTCATAACTTTTTTGACCCCGGCTTTCTTTTGTGGCAGATCACAGAATTATGTAAACTATAGAAGCATAATGAAAGAACAGAAGGCAGCTGGTTATAGTCTGAAATATGACAATAAAAAGAAGTCTTGGTGCAAATGGAATGAGTCAAGTTGCTGATGGTACTAAAGGGGAGCTCCTGTCTAATATTCGCTTTAGTACTACAACGAACAAGACCTCGTCTCAACCCACAAGATCCAAACTCATGCTATAGCTACAAAGAATAAAGGACCAATGAGTGGTTAAAAAATCACCTAAGTTGGGGTGGGATGAGTGGATAAGGTTGAGAGATATTTGTTATGAATGCTGTTTAGGATGTGGTCTCCCCATAGTTTGGAGATACGGGTGCTTTTTGGTTTAATTGAGAGAACATATTCAGCCTGGGCCATCTTACTTTCCAACATTATAATTAAATTGAAAAGAGCAAATCCATTTGGAAAATAGAACATACTATATCCTTGAACGCTAATTTAAGTCTACTATTTATAATGAGACATAATATAGGCATGTAAATAAGATCCAACTCAATTTTATATAAGATACATTTTATTTAGAGCCATGGTATAGACATAGTCTGTGTCAAGGGCATCTTCCTTCAACTAAAATGTAGCCACTGGAAGTCAAGAGATGTCTTTTTCGTCCTTATGCTCGTTACAGTACCAGGTAGACTCACTCTGCATATCGGCTGCACAGTAGAATTTCTGGTAAATATTTAAAAGTATAATAAAAACTGTGGCTGTGTCCATATCTAATGCTGCCTACAAGACCCAGCCAGAGACATTTTTTGAAGGTTCTCACCTGATTCTCAGTTTCTGAGAACAACTATTCAGCCATTTTCTCAGCCAACTTGAAGGCAAGCAGAGTGTGGTGGAAGAGGAGTGGCTGGGGGTCAGAAATCTGAATTCTATGGTGGACTCCAATACTAAGAGGCCAAGTAACTTCTGGGAGGCCAGAACTTTGTTATTCTCCATTTCCTTATCTCTGAATTAATAGGATTGGTCTAAATCATATATATTAAGACCACTTCCAGCTCTGAATTTTCATTACCCTTTTCAATAAATCAGACTTCATACAAATTCATATTTGTCTTTCCTTAATAAGTCTGAATGTGGAATAGACTTTAAGTAGACAATACCCCATCTCTGAATTTAGAAGACCAGTATTTGGATGCCTAAATCAACTGTTTTCTTCTTGAAAAGTCATTTAGCTTTTCCACTTTCTCATGTACAAATTGAGATCAAATGACCTTGAATCTCTTTTTTTTTTTTGCTAGTGCCAAGAACTTATGATTTGATGAATAAGCAAGACAAAGCTAACCACAGCTTTCTTGTTAATTGACATTTTTATGTCTGGCAGCTAACATTGCTTGAAGATTAAGTATATAAATGGAAGAAGCCAGGCTAACTTCAAGAATTTGAGGGGTTTTGTCCACTAAACAAATTCAGTAAATGTGAAAAAATGTCAAGAAGTCAATTACTCAGGCTCTTATGCATGATACAAGAACTTGGCTGGTCATTTTCTGTGCTTGTTTACACAGATGCTATGGAATAGACTTCAGACATAGTATGCTGGTCCTGAATATGCTCGATGCTGAGGAAGTTTTTATTAATTGGCAAATCTGTCTTTAGTGAGGTTCAGGAAGAAATCCTGTCTAAATTAAGACAGAACTAGACCACAAATTTGATATTAGGAAAAATAATTGAAGTGAAGCATCAAATATGACACTAAGATTGGGGAAATTATGGGGACGTTAAGAAATACAGATGCATTTGGTTTCAGATGTTTGAGAGTTACTGACTAGCAGATCATCCTGGAGGAGTCTCAAGCAGCTGAATGTCAAAATCAAGTACTGAGGATCCAGCCATGTATCTATAAATATGTAAGAGCTCTTTTACAATTTAGTATCTTTAATCCACTTTTAAGCAATGAAAGTCAGTTTTGAACTAGTAAACTGGGTTCCAGAATGTAAGCTAAGCTATGTGTACTCTATAAATCCAGGTATACCTGGCTATAGATGTACATATTTTTCCTACTTCGATGTACTCATTCTCACGCCTCAAATGCCTAATCTCTGGATCACCTAGAGAAAGAAAAGTCAAGATGCACAAATCTTGCAGTGTTCAGGTCTCATTAAAATCAAGTGATTGTTATTGTGCTCTGGGAATCCTCAAATGATCTGCTGGCTTAGTGACCTTTAGGTAAATGGCATAATCCTACAATAACACAAGGAGCAGATAAAAAAAACTGCACCACCAGATTTTCAGAACAAAACTGAAGATAAGATACAGAAAAGTGTGGACTCGAAGCCAAATTACACTTGAGCTTATCACCCCATCAGGCATGAGATATTTCTACTTGTCTCCCTCAGCTCAGGGACTGTAGAAGTGAAAAGAGTATATGGCCTTGGTAGGAGCAAGATGGTAAAGGAGTAGGAGACCTAGATATCATCGGGTCCCAGGAGTTCAGCTAGATGGTTATCAAACCAGTTGGAACACCTACAAACTCAACAGGAGATCAAAGAGAAGAAGAGCAGCAATTCCAGGAACAGAAAAGTGACCACTTTCTGGAAGGTAGGATGCACAGAGAAGTGAATTGGAGACAATGTTCAGGAAGACAGACCACGAGGGGTTGGGAGGAGGGGGTGCCCAGCCAGTAGTAAAGCAGCGGCGCACAAAATCAGAACCTTTAGAAGTCTGCTCCACTGAGGGACATCGCCCTAGAGGCTAAGCAGGGGAGGGGGGTGTGGTCTCAGGACCCGTGGGGTCACAGAAGGACCCAGGGTGCCTGCCTAAGCACAGCAGAGCTCCCAGGTACCAGGACAGGGAAGCTAGTGTTAAATAGTCGCCAGATACCCAAAATGGCGGTTGTGAGGCTAACTAGGACATCTGACCCTAGGTGAGCCCAACAATGTAAACATTTCCCAAAACTCAGAGCTAGAAAGTACCAAACTGGCCCTGGTCGATTACAAAGCTATAATAACTCACCCCACTACGCTATCGTGCATAACCAGGTACTCCTACTTCTGTAAAAGAATAAGCTTACTGCTGTCGCTTTGCTATTGAATGGAGACGTGTCCACCTGGATATGTTTTGTTTCTTTGGAGACATACCCAGCAAGGTTTGTCTCGTTTCTCTGGAAACATGCCCACCAGGGCAGGTTTTGTCTCTTTAAAAACCCAGACCGCCCTAGGGTCAGGGCCCTCACAGAGACCCGACTCTAGCGACTGGTTTCTGGCCAGCTATAATAAACCTCTCATTGTTTAGCCCTTAATGGTGTCGGTAGTGACTCATTATAATATTTGGGGGCTCGTCCGGGATGCAGTGCTCAGTTCTCACCACTAGTTCCGACCGGCCTCGGGAGTTCACGAGCCAGCAGGTGTACAGGGGCCAACCCTCCTGGGAGGCCTACAAAGTTCTTTCACCTCAGCCAGGGGGATCCTCGGTAAGGGCCAGTGCCCGCAGCTTTGGGTCTGCCAGTGCCCGCAGACTCACAATGCCATAGACAGATCCTGAGAGGCACCTGGTTCACCTCCAGACTTAAGTCTGTGGTAGTGTGCACGCATCTGTATGGGCCAATAGGAGGCTGGACGCAGTGTTAACTCGTAGGCCTAGGGTCTCAGTGAGACGTATCTGGGCCCACCGGTCTATTTTATTTGTTCTCTGACTCTGCTGTCTCATTTTCTATTGTGTGTTGTCCCTACTTAGAATAATAGGACAGCAGTGTTCCAACCTTTCCACCCTAACCCCCCTTGAACTAGTCCTCTGTTATTTTAAAGATTTTCAGGATGAAGCCTGGAAGTCTGGGGACCAGGTCCACAAAGGGAAACTAACCATGTTTTGTTCCCTAGAATGGCCAATCTTTAAGGTTGGATGGCTCCCTGAAGGGACCTTCAACCTGGTGGCAGCTATTAGAGTTCAGAATATCATCTTTGGAACTCCGGGTCACCCAGATCAGATCCCATACATCGTGGCCTAAAGGCTCCTCGTTGAAGATCAGCCACCTTGGATAAAAAAGGGCCCTACATGGGGCTCCTCACCCTCTAACTCCTCCTCCATTCTTGTTTCCAAGGCAGTTCCTGACAAAAGACCCCCCAGTCCTACAGAACCCTCCAGAAGATGCAGACATGCCCCAGCCTTATCATACAAGCCCAAGGTGAGATGTTATAGGGCCTCTTAGCTCAGCCCACACATGGAGCAGTTCCTCTTACCAGCCCCTGCACCCACTGATTCCCCGGTTATCCCCGCCTGCTACGTATCCCCCTCCCCATAAACAGCCTACAAGCCCAGACTCTTCTTCCTGGTCCATGGCCCCCGGAGGAAGACCTGGTCCCGGACCCCATTACACCAATCCTTCCCTTGAGACAGACTCCAACCCTGCCTTTCTGTGCTATCCTCCTTCCTACTCAGTCCTGAGTTTTCTTTTTTTAGTCCTGCCTGTTCAAGGGCTACCACTATAATTTTGGTCATTTCTTTTTTCTTTGCCTGCCTATCTTCGGGATTGTCTTGGTTGTTATAAACTTTCTGTGCAACCTCTATCAAGTCTGTTAACAGGTTCCCCTCGAAGCCCTCAATCTTTTGTAATTTCTTACAAAAGATTGAGGGGTGGAGGTGAAAGAACAGACCCCCTGACCCTTCATGATCTAAGTCCCATTCTCCACTAGTGATCTATATAATTGGGAAAAACAAAATCCTTCCTTTTCTACAAAACCTCAGAGTTTGATCTCCTTGTTGGAGACCGTGTTCTTTACCCATCAGCCTACCTGGGATGACTGTCAGCAACTCCTCCACACCCTCTTTACCTCTGAAGAAAGAGAGCGCATCTGCTGGGAGGTCAGGAAACGCATTTTAGGACCTGATGGGAGACCTGGAATGAGTCTTCCCCACTGAGAGGCCAAGCTGGGACCCTAACACTGAGTATGGTAGGGAGTCTCTCACCACCTATCACTGGACTCTGTTGGGGGTCTCCAGGCAACTGCAAGGCAGCCCACAAATTTATCTAAAGTGAGTGAGGTTACTCAGGGCCCAGATGAATCACCTGCTGCTTTTCTGGAGCAGCTCCTGGATGCCTATAGAATGTACACACCCATAGATCCTGAAGCCCCAGAAAACTGGCGGGACTTAAATATAGCCTTTGTCTCCAGTCTGCCCCCGATATTGAAAAAAAGAAATTACAAAAGATTGAGGGCTTCGAGGGGAACCTGTTAACAGAGTTGATAGAGGTTGCACAGAAAGTTTATAACAACCAAGACAATCCCAAAGATAGGCAGGCAAAGAAAAAAGAAATGACCAAAATTATAGTGGTAGCCCTTGAACAGGCAGGACTAAAAAAAGAAAACTCAGGACTGAGTAGGAAGGAGGATAGCACAGAAAGAAGACCCCCTCCCCTTAGGAAAGGACCAATATGCCTACTGCAAAGAGATCGAACACTGGAGAAGCAAATGCCTCAATAAAAAGCCTAAAGTGGCACCAGTGCTTCAACTAGAGACCGACTGATGGGGCCGAGGCTCTGCCACTAGCCCCCCCAGAGCCCAGGGTAAAACTGATGATAGGGGGCAAGCCTATGGACTTTTTAGTAGACACTGGGGCCACATACTCAGTCCTCCAGCAAGTGAATGGCCCCCTAAATAACAAAAAAACTTTCATTCAAGGAGCAACTGGGACACAGCTCCGTTCCTGGAATGAACAGTGCACTTAGGAAAGGGAACTGTCACTCACTTGTTCCTAGTCATACCTGGATGTCCATACCACTTCTGGGAAGGGACCTGCTCCACAAAGTTTGGGACAACATAAACTTTGAAGAAGCTTCCATTAATATAAATCTTAAAAGCCCTGGCGAACCCAGGAAAATTCTCCTTACCCTTCCCTTGGGGGAAGAATACCTGGTTTTAGGGGAGAGACCATACTGTCAAATCCAAACCTCCTCTCCCAATTGCAAGTTGAATCCCCTGGCGTGTGGGCAGAAAATAATTCCCCAGCACTGGCAAAACACCAACTACTGATAATAGTCCAAATGAAAAACCAGGCTGTTCCAGTCCGGGTAAAATACCCAATATCATCAGAGGCCCGCAAAGGAACTGAAAACCACATTAAACGCCTCCAACAGGCTGGGATCCTAGTCCCTTGTCATTCACTTTGGAACACCCCGCTACTCCCAGTCAAAAAGGCAGGGACAGGGGATTACAGGCCAGTACAAGACTTAAGAGAAGTCAACAAGCGGGTTGAGGGCATACACACTACGGTCCCTAACCCTTCCACCCTCCTAAGTGGGCTCCCACCTGAAAGTAGTGCTGGACCTAAAAGATGCCTTCTTTAGCATTCCACTGGCTAAAGTGAGCTAGCCCCTTTTTGCCTTTGAATGGACTGACCCTAAAAAGGGAGAGAATGGCCAACTAACCTGGACACAACTCCCCCAGGGGTTCAAAACCTCCCTCACCCTGTTCAACGAGGCACTCCATCGAGACCTCCAAGCCTTAAGACATGAAAACCCGGATGTAACCCTCTTCCAATATGTGGATGACCTCCTGTTGGCTGCGAGTTCTGAGGATGACTGCCTCAGAGCCACCAAACATTTGCAGGGCACGTTGCAGGCACCGGGCTACTGAGTGTCAGCAAAAAAGGTGCAACTGTGTACCCCCCAGGTAGCCTACTTGGGATACGTTCTACAACAAGGTAAGAGAATCCTATCTGAACAGCGCATTCAGGCCATCACCTACATCCCGGCCCCCAGAAATAAGAATCCCTGGGGGCTGTGAGGTCCTGCCACTTATGGATCCCAAGGTTTGCTGAGATTTCTAAAACCCTATATGCAATCACAAAAGGGCCTGAAAAAGACTTCAACTGGTCTCAGGAGGGAGAACAAGCCTTCCAGGCCCTCAAACATGCTTTGGTGTCAGCCCCAGCCCTGGCTCTCCCAGACATAAGAAAACCATTCCATCTATTCATGGACGAAAGACAAGGGGCGTTCTGACCCAAAGACTAGGTCTGTGGAACAGACCGGTAGCCTATCTGTCAAAAAAAAATTAGACCCAGTGGGGGAGGATGGCCCTCTTGCTTGAGAGCCATCGCTGCCACCGCCTGCTCACCCAGGATTCTCAGAAGTTGACCTTGGGCCAAGATCTGCTCATCATAGCCCCACGCACCCTATAGAGGCCTTTCTGCAGGGAGCCCCTGAAAGATGATGTCCAATGCCCGAATAACCCACAACCAGGCACTGCTCCTGGATCAGCCCCACATTACGTTCCAACAGACGACAGCAGTCAACCCTGCCACCTTGCTGCCTGAAGCAGACTTAACAGAACCCCAACACGAAGCTTAGAAGCAGCCAGAACCCTCCAAGGGCTGCGAGCCGACCTGACTGACGTCCCTTGGCCAAAACCTGACCTCCTCCTGTTCTCGGATGGCAGCAGCTTCGTACGCGATGGTGTCAGGTATGCGGGGGTGTGGGGAGCCCAGAGCCGGGCTGGCATCAACAGTTGAGTAAGAGCTCCTGAACTCGCCAGCCTGGGCGTTTTGGCCTGGGCTCAGCCGGAGTTAATAGTTGAGCGAAACTCCTGGTCCCTGCCTATCTGGGCCTCTGCCCTTCCCAGTCGAAGGCCAGTTAATCATGTTCTGATATAGACATAAACATGCAGGCATGTGCTATGCCTCCTTTTTTCTTTAATGATAGTAGTTCGGTGGGAATAAAGGGAATCGTTGTCGTGGGACGGAATTCTTGCTGTAAGTTTCCCACTACAGACGTTTCTGATCATGCACTGTTCACTATATAATAGCTTGTAGCCTTGAATAAAATCGGCAGTTTGGACACGATCCACTTTGCCCCTCCTGTCCCCATCTCTTTTCTTTCACCTCCGTTTCACGATCTCCTTGCCCTTAGGTCTCCGTTCGTGTTGCTGTGTCGGCCACAACCCAGGGGCAGCAGCAGTGACACTACAAGAGACCCTATGGACAGAACCTTTACCTCCAGGGACCTCAGCCCAAAAAGCTGAGTTAATCGCCCCAACAAAAGCCCTAAAAGCTGGGTGCCAAGCAGGCTGTAAATATCTATACAGACAGCCGGTACACATTTGCCACCGCCCATGTCCATGGGGCTATTTACAGAGAAAGGGGGTTACTCACAGCCGAAGGCAAGGACATCAAAAATAAAACTGAGATCCTCGGTCTCCTTGCAGCCATCTGGGCCCTAGAAAAGGTGGCTATAATCCATCGCCCTGGTCATCAAAAGGGACACTCTAAAGAGCAGTCGGTAACTGGCTGGCAGATCAGGCAGCTAAAGAGGCTGCCCTTCAAGGAGCCACCTGCCTATTGACGCTCCCTCCTCCGGTGCTGCCCGAGCCCCCTGCCTCCCCGAGGGGGACCTCCAGACAACCCAGAAGACATGAGAGAACAGGGTTCACGGAGGGAGGGCAGGTGAACGGCGCCCCTTCAGGCCTGTAGTGTGTCCCGCACTGCTCAGGAAGACACAAACCCGAAATCCGCCACGGCCACTCACCTCAGCGATGGTCGAAGAGAAGCCGCGAACCAGGCGCAGGGCTCCGGCCAAGAGGCAAGTCTGCAGTTCTTATCCTCCAAGGCAGGTCCACTGGCCAGAGCCCGGGGTGGAGCAATGGACCAAAGTGGAGTGCGCAGGCGCAGTTTAAAGTAACGCGGGACCAGCGCCCCTCTGCGTTTGGATTCGCCCATCCTGTCTCCAGGGCAGCATGCAGAATGCCGGAATAATCGCCGGGGGATGCCTGGCTGAGCAATTTGAGTTCCTATTGGGTAGGGTCCGGAAGTGGGGGGCGGGGCAAAGCATTTGGCCAACCTAACTGTGTGTAGGGACTGGTATGAAATACCTTGTTTCTTCCACCTGAGAAAACAGACCATATCCTCCATCTCTAGGTGATTGCTTATGGTTTTAAAATTCCACGTCCTGAAATTCCAACCACAAGACTCCTTAACACCAGTTCCCCTCTTCTTCCATCAAGTTAGGTCAGTGGTTCTCCAACTTTAGCATTGGACTCACCTGGAACGCTTGTTGAAACACCTTCCTGAGCCCCACACGGAGTGTCTGATTCTGTGCCTCTGGATGATGCCCACAATTTGGCATTTCTCGCAAGTTTTATCAAGTGATGTGGATGTTGCTGATCAGGAACCACGCTTAGCAAACCTGTATGCAGAGTAGCTGTGCATCTCTGATCTCGGATATATCTCAGCTATTCTTTGACTTCTAACCCTTCCTACCTTCTCAGGAACCTTTCTCAGTGGCTTCCATGTTCAGGATAGAACTTAGAAATACTTTCTAAATGACATGAGCTAAAGGCTGAAAGCAGTGGAGAATGAAGAATGTGTTCTGAACTCTGAGGCTTTTTCTGCCCAGAATGATGGCAGCAGCTAGTGTCCTAATCTTTGGTGAAGAAAAATTGGCAAGGTTCCCTGTTAGGGAAAGAGATTTGCCAAACACCTGGCAGAAGAGGAGGTCTCCCAGTAAAAGAGCTATCTTAGTGCCTTATTTCTTCTGAACAAAGTTTAATGACCAATAACCTCCCACTGAAGATCCGATTTATTCTATGTTAACTGCTGTTTACAAATTCACCAATGCAACCAGGCCCAATTTAACTAATGGTTGCTGGTTCTGCTTAGACCCCCGCCCTCCCTACTATGTAGGCATTGGGGTCAAATCTTCTATAGGAACTAGTATCACCCAAGTCCGAAGGGTTAACCTGACAGAGGCACAAGCTCAGGGCCTATGTTTATGGGGAGGTCACCCTTCTCTGACTCTGGGAGATCTATAGGGACAGGGCTCCTGCATATACACCCCAACTTACACTCTGAGCCAGTCATCTTACTGAGCTTCCCGAACATCAGTGCTTAATATCACTGGAGACCAGAACATCAAAGACCCTGATTCTGTCCTCATAGCCCCACCAACTACATGGTTCACCTGCACCTAAGGAATCATTCCTTGTGTCACTTGCCAACTTATCCAGAAGGCCAACCCTCCCGAATTATGTATATTAGTATACATAGTTCACCAGGTTTATATCTATGTGGGAACTGAGGGAAGGAAACACCTGAATCTCGCCCAGCCTGCCAGAGCCAAATGAGCAGTTCCAATTTTAGTGTCCCTCCTTATTGGGCTTGGAATAGCCAGCTCCACCACTGTAAGCACAGCCTCTTTAATAGTGGGAGATAAAAATTTCAAAGATCTAAGCCAACAAGTGGATAAGATCTTGGACTTGTAGAAAGTTCTATATCCAGGCTTGAACAACAAGTCAACTCTTTGGCCAAGGTTGTCTTATGGAATAGACAGGGCCTTGACTTGCTCTTCCTTAAACAAGGAGGCCTCTGTATGGCTCTAGGAGAAATTTGTTGTTTCTACACTAACCACTCTGGAGTCATTAGGACAAGTCAACAATTTAACTCAAGGAACAACTTAAGAGGGGAATGTTAAATGGTCACCAGATACCCAAAATGGCAGTTGTGAGGCTAACTAGGACATCTGACCCTAGGTGAGCTCAACAATATAAACATTTCTCAGAACTTGGAGCTGGAAATCACCCAACCGGCCCTGACCAATTACATGATATGCACTATCATTATATGATATGCATTATCATGCATAACCAGCTACTCCTGCTTCTGTAAAAGAATAAGCTTACCACTCTAGCTTTGTTATTGAATGGAGACGTGTCCACCTGGATATGTTCTGTTCCTTTGGAAACATGTCCACCTGGACATGTTTTGTTTCTTTGGAGACATATCCAGCAGGGTTTGTTTCGTTTCTCTGGAAACATGCCCACCAAGACAGGTTTCATCTCTTTAAAAATCCAGACCACCCTAGGGTCGGGGTCCTCACAGAGACCAGACTCTAGCGAGTGGTCACTGGCCAACTATAATAAACGTCTCATTGTTTAACCCTTAATGGTGTCAGTGGTGATTCACTGAGCAGGCCCTGTAACACTGGCTGCACAGATGGAGCCGAGGAGTGGGCTTTCAGCTGGGACTTACCTTAGACCAGGATCAGAGGCATAGTCAGGTCACTGCTCTTCAAGCGGGGACCCCATGGGTGGCAGATCTGGGGAGACTCCCCTCCTTTCTCCACTGGGAGGGGTGGCTCAGAACCATGCTGCAGGAATCTACTGGGTTTAGAGACTCCAAATAGGGTCGCACGCCAGAGACAGAAACCCTCAGTCACAGGCTGGGTGAACCCAGAGTGCGGCCGGAGACCAGGGAGACGGGAGTTTCTCTGGGGGCGCACTGAGGAGTGGGGGCTGCCATCTTCATTTCTAGCCTCCAAAGCTGTACTGAAAGCACTCAGGGAACAAAAGCACTGGAGAGCAAACCTGAGCAGATTGCTTAGCCTGGCCCCTTGCAAGGGTGGGACAGTTCCTTCTCTGGCAAAAGCATTTGAGAATCACTACAACAGACCTCTTTCCCAGAAGATCAGTGGCAACATCCAGCCAAGACCAAGTTCACCAATCAACGAGAACTGTGGAACTCCAGAGCTAGGGCATTACCCATGTAGAATTCATGGCTTTCCCCCCATGATGCTTTAGTCTTTCAAAGTTAAATTTTTCTTTATTTTATTTTTTTATTATTCTATTTTTTAATTTTTTCTTTCCTATTTTAACAGTTTTAACTATTTTATCTTATCAATACCTTTGTTTAAAAAAAATCTTTTTTATTACATTATTTTTTCAGTTTTCCAAGATTCATTGTTTATGCCCCACACCAATGCTCCATGCAATACCTGCCCTCAGCACCCACCACCAGGCTCACCCATCCCCTCACCCCGTCCCTTCAAAGACCCTCAGATTGTTTCTGAGTCCAAAGTCTCATATTTCATCCCCCTCCCAGTTCACATTTCCTTTCCTTCTCCCACTGTCCTCCATAATACTCCTTATGCTCCACAAGTAAGTGAAACCATGTGATATTTTCCTTTCTCTGCTTCACTTATTTCACTCAGCATAATCTCTTCCACTCCAGTCCAAGTTGCTACAAAAGCTGGGTATTCATCCTTTCTGATGGAGGCATAATATTCCATTGTATATATGGACCACATCTTCTTTATCCATTCGTCTGTTGAAGGGCACCTTGGCTCTTTCCACAGTTTGGCAATTGTGGCCATTGCTGCTATGAACATTGGGGTACATATGGCCCTTCTTTTCACGATATCTGTATATTTTGGGTAAATACCCAATAGTGCAATTGCAGGGTCATAAGGTAGCTCCATTTTTAATTTTTTAAGGCATCTCCACATTGTTTTCCAAAGCGGCTGCACCAACTTGCATTTCCACCAACAGTGTAAGAGGGTTCCCCTTTCTCCACATCCTCTCCAACATTTGTTGTTTCTTGTCCTGTTAATTTTGGCCGTTCTGACTGGTGTAAGGTGGTATCTCAATATGTTTTTGATTTGAATTTCCCTGATAGTTAATGATGACGAACATTTTTTTTCATGTGTCTGTTAGCCATTTGTATGTCTTCTATGGAGAAGTGTCTCTTCATGTCTCCTGCCCATTTTTTGATGTGATCAAATTTGTTTTGGATGTTGAGTTTGGGGAGTTCTTTATATATCTTGGATATCAGCCCTTTGTCTGTACTGTCATTTGCGAATATCCTCTCCCATTCCGTGGGTTGCGTCTTTGTTTTGTTGGCTGTTTCCTTTGCTATGCAGAAGCTTTTAAAAAGTCTTTGTTAATTTTCATTGTTTTAATCATTCTATCCCTCCATTGTATTTAAGCCTATTTTTTGTATACATATAGGTTTTCTTTCTTTAAAAATTTGGGATACAGTTTCTTCTAATAGATAAAAATATACCCTAAATCTAGCACATGGCTTTATTCTAGTCTCCACCTTCCTCACATTCTTTCCTTTTTTTTCTTTTCTTTTTTCAACCAACTTCTTCTTTTTAATTTTATTTATTTATTTATAGAGAGATCACAAATAGGCAGAGAGGCAGGCAGAGAAAGAGGGGGAAGCAGGCTCCCTGCTGAGCAGAGACACCCCAATGTGGGCCTCGATCCCAGGACCCTGAGATCATGACCTGAGCTGAAGGCAGAGGCCCAACCCTCTGAGCCACCCAGGCGCCCTTTCAACCAACTTCTTATCAATTCCTTTTTTAGAAACTTTTTAAATTTTCATCTTTACAGGCATATTCCACCCTTCACTGTGTATACCCTTCTTTTTGTACATATATAAATTTTTCTTTCTTTTAAATTTTGGGAGGCAGTTTCTTCTAACGGACCAAAATACACCCAAAATCAAGTCTGTGGCTCTGTTCTATTCACCAGTCTAATCATATATACAGAGGGAAACAGATAGATATAGATAGATAAAGATACAGATATAGATTTTTATTTTCCTTTCTTTCCCCCCTGGTTACAGGTCTCTTCTGATTTGTTTAGTTTTTATTTTTCTGGGGTCATTGCAACCCTTTTAGTATTTTGTTCTCTCATTCATCTATTCTTATCTGGATAAAATGACAAGGTGGAAAAACTCACTTAAAAAAAAAAGAATAAGAGGCAGTACTTACAGTTAGGGACATAATCAATAGGGACATTAGTAATATTTCAGAGCCAGAGTTCAAAATGACAGTTATCAAGGTGCTAGCTGGACCTGAAAAATGCATGGAAGATATTAGATAATCCCTTTCTGGAGAAATAAAAGAACTAAAATTTAACCACGTTGAAATCAAAAAGGCTATTAATGAGGTGCAATCAAAAATGGAAGCTCTTACTGCTAGGATAAATGAGGCAGGAGAGAGAATTAGTGATATCAAAGACCAAATATTATGGAAAATAAGGAAGCTGAGAAAAAGAGAGACAACTACTGGGCCATGAGGGGAGAATTCAGGGGATAAGTGATACCATAAGATGAAACAATATTAGAATATTTGGGATCCCAGAAGAAGATGAAAGAAAGGGCGGGGCAGAAGGTATATTGGAGCAAATTAAAAGCAGAGAATTTCCCTAAATTGGCAAAGGGAATGAGCATCAAAATCCAGAAGGCACAGAGAACCCCTGTCAACATCAATAAAAATAGGTCAACACCCCGTCATCTAATACTAAAAGTTACAAGTCTCAGTGACAAAGAGAAAATCCTAAAAGCAGCTTAGGAGAAGAGGTCTCTAACCTACAATGGTAGAAATATTAGATTGGCAGCAGACCTATCCACAGAGACCTGGCAGGCCAGAAAGGACTGGCCTGATATATTCAGAGGAATAAATGAGAAAAAATACTCAGCCACGAATACTATATCCAGCTAGGCTGTCATTGAAAATGGAAGGAGAGATAAAAAGCTTCCAGAACAGACAAAAACTAAAAGAATTTGCGAACACCAAACCAGCCTACAGGAAATATTGAAAGGTGTCCTCTAAGCAAAGAGAGAGCCTAAAACTAATAGACCAGAAAGGAACAGAGACAATATACAGTAACAGTCACCTTACAGGCAATACAATGGCACTAAATTCATATCTTTCAATAGTTACCCTGAATGTAAATGGGCTAAATACCCCAATCAAAAGACACAGGGTATCAGAATGGATTAAAAAACAAGACTCATCAATATGCTGTCTGCAAGAAACTCATTTTAGAACCAAAGACACCTCCAGATTTAAAGTGAGGGGGCAGAAAACAATTTACCATGCTAATGAACATCAAAAGAAAGCTGGGTGGCAATCTTTATATCAGACAAATTAGATCTTAAGCCAAACACTATAATAAGATATGAGGAAGGACACTGTGTCATACTTAAAGGGTCTATCCAATAAGAAGATCTAACAATTGTAAATATCTATGCCCCTAACATGGGAGCAGCCAATTATATAAATCAATTAATAAAAAAATCAAAGAACACATTGACAATAATACAATAATAGTAGGGGACTTTAATACCCCCCTCACTGAAATGGACGGAACCTCAAATTTTAATCTATACAGTGAGAACAATATTGACCTTATAGTGTCATTTGGAGAATTAAAGCTAATGTACATAAGGTACAGAATACAACTGCCTTCATATGTGACTGCTCTCCAGTACAGAGTACCCCATTTGCCATTATCTCAGTCTCTGTCTTCACTGTGGTTTCCTCAGAACACAGGCCTAATGTTTGTTTCTGAGTTTCCAAGGAAGACCACAGCGTCTGGCACATTGTAAATGAAAATGGGCTAACAGTTGAGCTGTAGGAGGCCTCTATTCTTAGTCACTGTTACATTCTGAGGCAAGCCTTCATTTATCATCAAAAAATGTCTGACAATATTCAAGGTCTATTCTGGACACATTTCTAGCTCAATGCCTGAGGCCAACAGGGAAAACTCATGGCTCCAAGCCCAATATTTTAATCATTGTAGGACCCCAATGTATAATAGCTGACTAGTTGAATGAAGGAATGAATGAAGGCACACAGCTCTGTGGGGCAGTTTATAAAGAGGAAATTGATCAAAATCATTTAAGAAAGAATTTGAGCAATAATGTGGCTCAAATTGCCAATAGCCATAGATTGAAGACGTGATTTTTCTTTATTTGCATGGCCTAATTGGTACCAAAGAGTCTAGGGCACTGGAAAAATGAAGGAAATTTTTAATTATGAGAAGAACACATTATCACAGAATGTGGTAAACCATTACTAAAAGGCGAGTCAGAGGAGCAGTAAACTAAAGATAATAATTCTCTTATAAACCGGGTGGAAAATAACGGGATAAATAACAAATTGCACAGTTACTGGATCTTTCATTAGATTCCAGGGAGAAAGAGATCAGCATTTCTGGGAATGACTTTTCTATGTTGTGAATTTTAATGAGGTATTTTTAGCATGACCCCAAAAGATGCTCCTACATTTTTCATAGTCTTTATTCACCCACTTAAGAAACTACTTCTTTTTAACTCAAAGTGGACTTTCCTCTTGGTAGGGTTGTTTTAGAGTAAGCGAATTTCTACCTACCTCAGACCATTTTGTTGCAATTATGGGCAGGTTGAATGAAGCTTTCGAAAACTTTTCAATTCCTACACTCTACTATTTTGTTCCATCAATGAGATCACCACAAATCAGGGACTAACAAAAAGTAAGGCATAGGAATGGCTCCCAACCCTTGTTCACTAACACTTACAATACTCTTTAATCATTGCCCAACTCCCGTTCCCAAGGTAGCATTCAGTACTTTCACAAATATGGCTCTCAAAAGCATTGCCACTGACAACAAAAAAAAAATATGGTAGCTTCCAAATCACTTTGGAAATATTTTTAAAATGTGGTATAACTGCTTAATTTTTAAAAATGACATGTGACACAAATGCTATTTTTGTTGGCTTTCTAACAAGAAACCACACACAGTTTTTTGTTTTGTTTTGTTTTGTTTTAATAACTGAGTTCTGGATGAATCTGGGTGACCCAGACATTAATTGTCTGCCTTCCGCTCAGGTCATGATCCTGGAGACCCAGGATCGAGTCCCACATCGGGCTCCCTGCTCGGCAGGAAGCCTGCTTCTCCCTCTCTCACTCCCCCTGCTTGTGTTCCCTCTCTGGGTGTGTTTCTCTCTGTCAAATATAAATGAATGAATGAATAAATAAATAAATAAATAAATAAATAAATAAATAAATAAACAAACAAACAAACAAACAAATAAATACATAAATAAATAAAGAGTTAGAAGCCAAGAGGCAATCCAAGCCAAGACATTGAATGCTAAATTTTGATTTCTGAAAGAATACATATTTGGACTCATTACAATGGTCCTTGCCACTCTGGGATAGAGCAGATTCCTTTAAAAACAACAGCAACAACACTGGTTTAGAAGACCTCTCCTCTTAAATAAAAAGAGGTTCTGGCTCCCAGCAACTATCTCCAACGAGCACCATCAACAGTCGCCTAAGGACTCTTCTTCCCTTTTCTCCTCCTCTATGCAAATCTACTTATATACAGTGAATAACTGAAGCTCAGCAGCAAGCAAAAATCAAAAAGGCAATCAATGAAATTGATGAGTGCCTATCGTGCCCAGCATGTGATATATATAGCACCTCAGGATAAAGATTTTCCTTTGGGATCCAAAAGGTCACCATGAACTGGTTTCTACATATTGATTAAAAGAGATCAATGGGAAAGGAAATATTTTTTTTTTCTTCACTCACTTTTCTGTTTACCACCTGATCACCAAACATTTGTTGGCCAATTACTATGTATATAAAATTCTGAAATGCGTAATTATTCCCGTCGTTGTTCCTAATTAAAATTTACTTGAGAAAACTGCTGTGGCTCTATGCCATCTTGATAAACATGGGAGACAAACAGAAGTATGAAGAGAAGCCAAGAGTTCCATTGCTTGCCACTTATCATCAGCGCAAAACAGACATCTGAAACGGCCGTGGTGCTTGACTCCTGTCAGTTTGGTTTTGACTTTGCTTGACCTACACACTTGACTTTAGGAAGGAGTTCTCAGGTGAGTGACCAAAAGGTTAAGAAATCAAAATCTGGGGCGCCTGGGTGGCTCAGTCATTAAGTGTCTGCCTTTTGCTCATGATCCTGGAGTCCCAGGACTGAGCTCTGCATTGGGTTCCCTGCTCGGTGGGAAGCCTGCTTCTCCCTCTCTCATTCCCGCTGCTTCTGCTCCCTCTCTCACTGTGTTTTTCTCTGTCAAATAAATAAATAAAATCTAAAAAAAAAGTCAAAATCCAAATTTAAGCAAGCTTTTAACCAAGTTGTCAATCAAAAAGCAAGAAAAAGACTAGAGTCAAAACCCCATTTCCTCTGAGTCTAGGAAATTTTAACTCTGGCACTCTCTTTGGTTTCATTTAATTCAGAGTTTCTATTTATAAAGCACTTACTGTTACTTACTATTGTTCTGTGCGCTAGCCAGGGGTGGAAGAGGGAATGGGGAGGATATAGCATAATTAAGGACAGGTGTTTGACTTTAATGAGTAGAAAGTTCCACTGAAGGAACAAGATTTATTCCCATGTGCAGTATAAAACAATTAAAACAATAGGACCCAAGATAATCCCCAAATTTTGTGATACCAAACATGTGCTGAAGGAACTTAAAGAAGAGGAGAGAAAAGGCAGCAGTCTTCATGAGAGGGCAGAAATGGAGCTGCCATCCAGTAGACAGAATTTGGATAGGAGTTGAGTCGTGGATGAAGCATTCAGGAAGAACAGAACGGCATAATATGAAAATTCTAAGCACTGTGCCCTCTGGCCCAACCAATGCACTAAAATGAATTGGAACCCTGGTATGGTGGAGGGTACCTTGCTTAGGCATCAGGTAAGTGTACTTCGAATCCCAGCTGTGCCACTACGAACCCTCCAAACTTGGAAAGTTGCAAGACATCTTTGAAGCTCTACTTTCTTATGCGGGATAATATTATCTACTTTGCAGGTCTACTGAGATAATACAACAAGATGTGTACAGAGCTAGCTCATAGAAGAAGTGCAAATAACATTTGTTTACTTTCACCTTAGAAGCACATTAACAGTCATAGCATATCAACATTAAACAGCAGAGTGCTGTTCATCCACAAAAATCTATTCTTTCCTCCTGGAATAATAGAGTTGTAGCTGAGCCTGTGGCTGCCCATCCAAAGACAGCACTTGCCAGCAGCCCTGGCCGCTGCTTGATCTGTGAGACTGGGTTCCCACGAGGGGCACATAAGCGGGAGGGATGTGTGTCTCTTCCGGGCCCAGGCTTGAAAGGAGGCTCTCGCTTTATCTTCTTCCTGTGAGTTAGAACATGGATTTGCCTAAAACCCAACTCTGACCACAGAGATGAGTACATTGTCTTGGACTGTAGCAAAAAAACAAGATGCAAAAAACCTAGAACCCCTGAAAATGACTGCATGGAACAGAGCAGGCCACCTACCCTCCAGGACGAGTGCAGAAAAGAAGCTTCTGTTATCTAGTCACTCTCAGGGTTCTCTTGTTACATCAGCTTAGCCTTTCCACCTAACTCATGCAAGATCTCATTTACTCTTTGAAACAGTAGTCTCTTTCAGGTGGAGCTGATATTATTCCCATTTGGCAGATGAGCAAATCAAAACCAAGAGAAGTCCAAGGTCACCTGACCTGTCAATGCTGTCCTGCTGCTGATTCCCAGAGTCTCAGTCTTTGGATGTAGCAACTTTGTCCCTTCTCATTCCTGAGGTTGTGAACAGAAGAATCATTCTAATTTAGGTGTTGATGAAATCTGACAAGGTTGGATATTACATTTCAAATATAGAATCATGAGGCTCGATTTTAAATTAAGCTGCACACTGCAAGTTGTTTTCATAATTATTGCTATTATACATTTGTTCCCACTGTAAAATTTCACCGAGCACTGGAAGATGTAATTGCAGCACAGAGTTTTGGAATCCAGGGCAGAAACGTTTGGCATTGGGGGTAATTTACACCCATAATGTAATTAAACAGGAGGCAATTTGCATTCAGATTTGTACATTACAGTATTTTTTTCTGATTATAAAAATTAAAAAAAAAAAAGCTCTGGCAAGCACAGAAGGTTTTTGAGTGTTCTGACAATTAATATTTCAGACAAATGACACTGGAAAAGAGGACTTTCTAATCCTTTTCTGGAGGCTTAGCAGTTTGCCAAGAAAATAATAAGCTGTCTGTCAGATATTTTAATAAAGAAACATGCTGTGATAAATAACTGCTTTCACCCCATATTATTTTTGCTCAAATGTATTTATAAGCTTTCTCACCTATTCATAGGATCTGCCTATAAATAAAGATTTGAAAGGCATAAACCTAAATATTCAAAATGGATAAAAATACAACTGTTACATTAGCAAAGAAATTAGGATTTAGGGTTATTGAAAAAAAATTTCATTGATTATATGCAACACCTGTATTGTGGTGAAAAGAACACTGGATTTGTATGATGCTCTTTTTACTACACAGACCTAAAAGACCTCGGTCAGGAATTCTGTTCTCTGTGTCTCGGTTTCCTGTTTTGAAAAAGAAAACAATATCTTTGGGGCGCCCAGGTGGCTCAGTTGGTTAAACAACTGCCTTCTGCTCAGGTCATGATCCTGGAGATCCAGGATCGAGCCCCACATCGGGCTCCCTGCTCAGTGGGAAGCCTGCTTCTCCCTCTCTCACTCCCCCTGCTTGTGTTCCCTCTCTGGCTGTGTTTCTCGCTGTCAAATAAAGAATTATAAAATCTTAAAAAAAAGAAAAAGAAAGAAAAAAATAAAACAATTATCTTCTTACTTAGCTGATCTAAATATTAAGTAAGATGTTTACAAATATGACCAGCATACAATTGGAGCTTAATGATGCTTACCAAGTTCTTTAGGCCCAAATATGGAGAAAAAGCTAATCTAAAGTAGCTACCATTTGTTGAACACTGCTCTAAGACAACTCTGTGAGAGCATAGTACCATAGTACAGATAAAAAAAAACTAATGAATCACAGGTATTGGTGCCTCTGTCTAAATCAACACAGCTCAGAACTGGTGAAGGTAGGATTTGAAATCAGGGATCCAGATTCTATAGGCATTTTTTGTTTTTTGTTTTAAGGGCTGTAGAAGTAGTGGTCTATTGACCAGGCCAGCTTCCCCAGCCTAGCCACTGCCCACTTGTGGGTTTCGGGGGCTGTGGGTTAGATGAACCCTGGCAGAAAGTGGTCCTATGGGTCCAAGATTGTGGGAGCAGGCAGGGTTCAAGGCCATGGCAGTCATGCCCTCTGGTTGAAAGGCAGTTTTGGGTAGGTAGGTACCAGGCTATACTAACTCATCCTATAAAAAGACTTCCTCTCCCCTATCTAAACTGATGGAACTTCTGATTTATGCTTTGCTTGATACATCTTTGGTGGCCCTGAGATAAAAGCTTTGATTGGTGGGGCGCCTGGTTGGTTCATTTGGAAGAGCATGCAACTCGTAATTTTCAAAGGTCATGAGTTTGAGCCCCGCATTGGGTATAGAGATTACTTAAATGAAAACTATAGGTAAGAAGATCTGATTTGTAAAGATGATGTGATATATAAACATATACGTACCATATGTGTGTGTGTGTATGTGTGTGTATGCATATACACACACAATGCAATATTACTCAGCCATAAAAAAGGATGAAATCTTACCACTTGCACCAACATGGATGGAGCTAGAGAATGTAATGAAAAGCAAAATAAATAAATCTGAGGAAGAAATTACCATATGATTTCACTCACATATGGAATTTAAGAAAGAAAACAAATGAGGAAAGGAAAAAAAAAAAGAGACAGAGGGACAAACCAAGAAACAGAGTCTTAACTAGAGACAACAAACTAATGGTTACCAGAGGGGAGGTGTATAGGGGAAAGGTGAAGTAGGTGACAGGGATTAAAGAGGGCATTGTGGTGAGCACTGGGTGTTGTGAGGAAGTATCAGTTACTGCACTGTACATCAGAAAGTAATAGAACAGTCTATGTTACCTACACTGAGATTAAGATAAAACAATTTAAAAAGCTATGATTTATATTAAAGCCTAAATGCATATTCACAAAATTACACATCAACATACAGCTTCTAAAACTGTTAATAAGAAATGGAAATCAAAAGAGAGCTAAGGAAGAGTATCAGCTCTGTATGATTTATTATGTGTAGTACCCCAATCAGACAACTTTCTCTTTCTGTCATCTGTATGCAAGAAAATTTTGTGGGAGATGGGGAGGAATGTCGTGTTAAACACATTCACATACTCAATCACTTGGGAAAATAATGTTTTCTGTTATCTTGACATTGAACTATTTGCCTGAAATCAAGCGCCCAACAACATTCGGATTAAATAGATCTATGATCATCTTAGTTCATTTTTAGTGCCAACCCCAAGGAGCTAAATCACATCAATTGACTTTCCTTTTACCCAGCAAAATCTTGTATCTCTGACAAATCTTGAAACTCTTCATGGAAGGGTTATGTGATCTACTCATCTTTAATCTTCCCTAGCACGTGGGGAGCTCCTACCCATGTCCACTGCTCTACCAAGCATTACAGAGGTGATGTTAGTCATCGTTATAATAATAGTAGTAATAATACCATTTTTTATGACAGCCAAATAAGTTATCATTTATTAAGAACTCTGCGTAGACTATTTCATTTAAACTTCAAAACCACACTATGAAATAGCGAACAGCATTATCACTGCTTTACAAATGAAGAAACCTGACGTGGCTATTGGTCTAATAAGTAGCTTACTGGCCATATAGAGTAGGGCCTGCCCTACTGGATGAGGAAGCTCAAACACCCAAAAGATTCTCCACTTAATTGCCCCCACAGACACCCCAGATTCAGTGCATACTGTGTGGTTCAACTTCTCCTAACCCCGAAATCTGGTTTTCTTCCCATACTTGATATCACGGGGATTGTGTCAGACTGAATTATGGCCCCTCAGCAAATATATCCATGTCCTGGCCCCTGCTCCTGTGATCATATTACCTTATGTGGCAAATGGGCCGTCTTTCTTTCCCAGGGTACATGTTCCCCTCTCTCCTCTCTCTCCAGCCCATGCTTTACGATCCCATCTCCCTACTGCTGGCAATGGACACTCCTCCTCAGCCCGGAGCTATGTGGCCCCCTTAGTCCAGTCACTGGCATCACTTTGAGCACCCTGTGCTTGCCTTCACATTGATGCCTTTGGTTGCTTTTCTCTTCTCTTCACCTGGTCACCTCTTACTTATACGTCAAAACCTACCTCAGGTTTTGAACCTCACCCCCTCCCAAAAACCCTCCCTGAGGCTCTTCCATTCTTATCACCCCTTGATTTAGTCACTCATCCTCCATGCTCCCATAACACACTCTCTTTATCTCTAACATAGTAGAGATAGTGGTTCCAAACCGCCCCCCACAGTAAATATGTCTTTGCTTGCCTCAATCCTCCATTAAAATTTTTTCTTCCGAGCAGGAATCATGTCTTTCATATAACCCCCAGAACCCAGTACAATGCCTGATATTGAAGAGGACCCAAACACTGTGTAATGGACAAATACTGTGTAAGACTTGTTATCTGCCTCTTAGAATCACTACATTTAGGCAGGGTTGAGATGTTATTTAAATGTCCAGCAGGTGGTAGCACCTAACTAGACCATAAACACTGAGCTTCAGCCTGCTAGGAAGAATTCATACCTGAAAATAATGGAGAGGATTTGGAGAACTGGAGTTTTGCTAGAACAAATTATGGGAGCCCCCGGGAGACTGGCAAGCCAGAAGCAGAGAGCTCTCATTAGTGTGATGTGGGATCTTCAATAAACACCTAATGGCTTCATCATGAACCAAGCATGCCTCTTCTTTAAGAATGTACTCCAGTGTCACTCTTAGGAGTTTCCCAGGGGGCATCAAGTTTCCAAGGCACATTGAATCTGACTGAAAGAAAGGACCATGTAGGCTAACAGGGGGCAAGAAAAAAACAGCAAATTGTATTAAATGACTCAGAGTCTAAGGAAGAATTTTCATCATTAGGCATTCACTTCCTAATAATTTTATGTAATCCAAATCCAGAAGTGGACTGTTAATGACTAATACAGAATACATGCTATTTCTTGTCAAGGTCAAGTTTTGTTCAGGAAAAATGAGAAACAGTTCTCTTCCTTGACCTTATCTGATAAAGCAGAAGCCAAGAAGATTTATACAAATGAAAATAGAGTGAGTCAGAGCACTTTATCCCATAAATAACAAAAATGGATTAAGGCTGACTTGTCTCTAGGCAACCTATATAAATACAGTCACATAACCCTGATTTTTGTATATAAAATAGATGATCAAGAGATTCACTTAAAATTATTCGTGGCTATCTCTTCTTCTTTTGATAGATTTTAAAAACCGCTTCCTACTAGTCATCCCCTTGTAAACCTTCCCTGATGAAGATGGTGGGCCAAGTGCCTTCTGCCAAGATTCAAATGCTCACTATTGGATCTCTCAAAGTAAATTTAGGTTAAAGAGTTTGATATTTACAAAAAATTGTGAATACAGAATGATTATTTTTTCTTTTTAATTTGAATGTATATAAATATATTTAGTGAATGAGTGATAATGATGATAAAATAATGTATAGTGTGAATTAAAATCTCCTAGAAACTAATCAAAAAGTGCATGTAGAGATGAATGATAGTTATCAGATAAAATAATAAATGATTAGGGATATTATCCAGGGATCATGGACTAGAATGAATTAGCTATTCTTCCCACTACATAGAAAATTAACTAAGAGAGGGAAAAAATAACAAAGACAAGTAATTCAAAAGTTTTCTTTTTTTTTTAAAGATTTTATTTATTTGACAGAGAGAAACACAGCCAGAGAGGGGACACAAGCAGGGGGAGTGAGAGAGAGAGAAGCAGGCTTCCTGCTGAGCAGGGAGCCCAATGTGGGGCTCGATCCCGGGTCCAGGATCATGACCTGAGCCGAAGGCAGTCGCTTAACCAATTGAGCCACCCACGCACCCCAAAAGTTTTCATTTTTAATATCTTTAATACAGTCACAAACCAAGAAATAATGTTCATCTGAGAAAATATGAAAATGTTTTATTTGTATATCAATAGGAAAAATGTCCACAAAAGAATGTATAGTACGTGTCCTAGATTTTCATAACATGATCTGACAGTTACACAATCGTTTTTAAATGAGATCTTTAAGATGGACTGTGTGGACTTCGAGTCCGTGACTTTGTGGTGAGAGTCATCCTCCCTCCAGAGTCTGACATTCCTGGATTCATATCTCAATGCCACGATTGCCTAGCTGTACGTGGGACTTAGCCTTTCGATGCCTGCATGCTCAACTGATTTTCCTACAAAATGGAGATAATAATTCATCACCCGGGGCACCTGGGTAGGTTGAGCATCCAACTCTTGATTTTGGCTCAGGTTATGATCTCAGGGTCCTGGGATCAAGCTCCTTGTGGGGCTATGCACTCGGGAGGAGTCTGCTTGGGATTCTCTCCCTCTCCCTCTGCCCCTCCCCGCCGCAGGTGAATACAAACATATTTTTTAAAATAATAAATAAAATAATAGCATCACCACAGAGGGTTGTTGTGATAGTTAAATGAGGTAGCCCAGTGAAGTCCCGGCAGTGCGCAGCGCCTAGAAGCACTTACAAACACCAGCTAGTGTTACTGAGACTAGTACCCGCCTACTTTTAATTTTTTTTTATGCTGATAGAGCCGGGATTGGATGTATGAAGAATGTTTTGGTTTTGTTTTTTTGTGGGGTTTTTTGGTTTGTTTTTTTTTTAAGATTTTATTTATTTGACAGAGAGAAACACAGCCAGAGAGGGAACACAAGCAGGGGGAGTGAGAGAGGGAGAAGCAGGCTTCCTGCCAAGCAGGGAGCCCGATGTGGGACTCGATCCGGGTCTCCGGGATCATGACCTGAGCCGAAGGCAGTCGCTTAACCAACTGAGCCACCCAGGCGCCCCATGTTTTTGTTTTTGTTTTTTTAATGTTAGCACTAGGATCACAAAATCTGAATTCTCGTCCTGGCTTCATCACTTACCAGATGTGTGGCCTTGGACATCTCTCTTCATGGATTCCACCAACTATAAAATGGGAAAAGTAATTCATGTTCCACCATATTTATACACACATACATGCACACACACACCCCTTGCTCATTCCAGATGCGATAACAAAGTTCTGTTTTGCTTCGTTTATGTAAAGCACTTTTCACATGTAAAATCTGATGGTGATGATGATGATGATGATGATGACGACGACGACCACGTCGGTTTTGGGACTCAGGGCACCATTAAGTGTAAAAGAATACAATATTCAGGTCTGACTACGGCAGTTTCCAGGCACCACTCTGACTGGGAAATCATCACCTTCAAATTCCCGATGGCACTCTTCTCAATCAACAAGGAGAGAGAAAGGCAGACAGAAAGACAGAGAGACAGAAATTACTCAGACCCAATTAGATAGTCCTGATCCATTATTATCACTATTATATTATTGTTATTATTACATTATCATCCTTGATCTACAAGGCCCATAAAAATGTTGGGGTTTTTTTTTAAGAGGAAATTAAAAATCAAATATTTGACAAGAAGCCAAGTTGCCGAGCATACAATATCACATTCCTTCCTCTAAAATAGCAGATTACATATTCAGACACATTTATTTTACAAAGCAGGGTATGGAATTAAATAAACAGGAAGATCTCATTGATATTTAAATTATAAGGGAAAGGTGGCAGAAGATACTTAGTTTCTCTGCACTTTGTAGATTTCTACACTTAAGTATTTGTTAACTTTAACTCAAAAAGGTGAGTTTAAGTATTCTAAAATATATGTGCTCTCGGCCAATGCAGTGAAAGGAGGCAGATATGATAGTATACCCATTTTCTGAGGGTTAGGAAAGAACACTGCTTTGGAGAATCACTGAGATTGTGAAGGAAGAGACAGTCCTAGGCTGATGACACTTCATCTTTAGGTGGGGCATCTTTCTGACTTTGTTTTATATCCCTGGGTTCAGCTCTGCTCAGAAATTTGGTCCAAAGATAATAGATCATTGATCTGCTCTCGTTTTACAAAGCTCATTTTAATTAAGAGTTTCTAATAAAAGAATTATGTCTCTTGCTAAGGCCTTAGTAAGCTTGGGATAAAATATGTCATAAATATTACATGGCTGCCCCTGGTGCAAAGTTATGTGCAATGCAGGGTTTGAAAAAATCAAGTGCATGGCATCTGCTTTCCAGGTAAAGCCAACATGTCAAATTTAAAAAATGCTGGAAATGAATGCAGTAGTTTTATTTTGCATCTATTGAACTTTATTTTTAAAATCACTTTTAGCAAAGGTAAATTAAATACTTTATAAAAATTCTTTGTTCTCTTCCTCTGGCTTCCACAGGACTGGTTCTCCGTGGTGGGGTGAAGGCATTACACAGCAAAAAACTCAGCAAGCTACCTTAAAGCCAAAGCTAAATCTTTCCCCCATAAAATATGAAATTTCTAGATATAAAATTTTGAAACTGATTAAGCTTATATTTGGAATATAAAGATGTAAAATGTTTTTAATTTTTTTAATACTTCAATCAGCTCTCCATAAAAACATTCCTGACAGAAACAGAAGGCAATATTAAATGAATAACAATATTTGGCAAGGGAGGCAAACACCAATTCAGGGTCTAATGTTAGAAAAAGGACACTGTGATTCAATGGATTTGTTTTAATTAAAGACAATAGGGGCATGTATATCCCATTCTCCCGACAATAAACAGCCTTTTGCCCCTAAGGACATTTTTAGTTTGCTTTCAACATCTGAAATTAAAAAGACCACAAGTCAAAGCTACTTGTAAAGTTTGACATCCCAAGGCTCAAGTAGAAAGAATTACTACAGTTCTCATTTCCCTTACGTCGTCACTCCAGGGTACTCAGTCCTGGCCTTCCTATGCCAACAATGACTTAAATAATTAGAAAGAGACAATTTTTAAATAATTATTCATCATGAGTTCTAGAATCAGATGCCAGGCAAAATGATCATGTTCAAGACATCACCATAGGTTGGGAGAAAGTACAGATTATTTTATTAATCTTAGGTCGATTCAGCCTACCAATCGGACAGTGCTATCTTTCATCCGGAGCATCTCATTTACTGTTCTGTTCCCACATCCCATCCTCCTTGTATATCTGTGTATCGAAAAGTATTCTTTTAAATGTAAAGAAATATGGGAAGAAGGAAGAAAATACTCCACTCCTCATTTTTCTGACCTTATTTGTTGAGTCAGTGAGTAAACCCTTTAGGCAAAGGATATTTCTCCCATTATCATTAGATAAGACCTCAGGATATCTATCTCTTAACTACAAAATTAATCTTTGTACTTTACTTACTGAAGGAACACACAGCATGCTCTGTATATCCCTATGAAGTAATTCAAAACACACTGTAGCTTATGGTACAACAATCTAGAGACAACTTAATTAAAAATGTTTTACATCTAAATTATATCTCGAACTCCTTATTTAGGATAAATTATAAAAGTATCATAGTCAAATGCAACAGTGTTGCAAATTCAGATAAATCCTCATTTTTTTTTCTCTCTTGTTGATATTTTCAGAAGATTCTATACCCTTAGTGTCATTAAGGTAAAAAATGCAAAACTACATTTCTTTCTATGGAAAATATGAGGGTGATAAAAATTTAAAAATACGAGACAAAGATGGAAAAATGAATGCTATAGCTTTCTTTAAAAAGTTTCTATACTAAATTCACTGATGAGCATAACCTTCAAGTCACCTTCAGAGAGAGTGAATAAAGTAAAAAGTCTAATATAAAATAAAACATCTCAGTCAGTGTGAAATATGACCAATCATTTTTTAAGCCCTGGTAACTTTTTTCCCTGAATGAGGTGACTGAAACAATTCTCTGGGTTATCCTATTGTGACCAGACTGAACAATACTTCATGTGACCCTGAAGTTACAATTATAAGCCATAGTCATAACTGGATTTAGCCTGAGTAATTGGCCAGTATTTTGTTTGTACGCAATGCTTTCCTCCTCCTGCAACCAGCTGGAAGCTTAACAATTTCTCAGCTAGTTTAGATATAAGGCAAAACAGCTAATTGTGAAGTTAGACATGTGTTTCCTTGCAAATGTCTCTCTGCAGAGTCATCTCATTTTTAAAACCCTGAAGAAAACTAACAGCAGCAGTCTGACTATTAACCATTCGCTCTTAATGCAGTGCAAATGCAACATGAAACTCCCAAGGGTTTTTACAATTTTTTAACAAAAGCAGAAAGTAATAAGTAACTACAGTATAATTACTGCATAATTAGCATTTGGCCTTATCTGATGTCACCTTTCCAACCTGGAGATTGGCAGTACTTTACAGAAGGGCAGAAAATATTCTTCCTCTTTTCCTTTATGTATCCATCAGAAACCAGAAAATTCCCCCCTTTTGCCCCAGTATTCACGAGTCCATCCCCTCCGTCATATGCCTTTCCCAAGAGCTTGAGACTTGGGCTCTCCTTGACTGAAAGATAACCTGTCACTCAGCAAACTAGAACATCCTTCCCCCACACAGCCCGCAATGCTGCAGTTTCACATTAATAAGCTAAAAGTAACTCCCTAAATTAACCCCTTCTATCTTAAAATACAAATGGGCCAAGAGATTTGATGAAAATAAAAAAAAATAAAAATAAACCTCTAGAAACTTACTGATTGGCAGTAAGTCAATTTTTAAAAAGTCAATTAAAAAAAGACATCATTTAAAAACAAACAAACAAATAAAAAAAACCCGCAAGCCCTAAAGAAAGCATGCTGTGAAAGAAGAATATTTAAGTTTGGAGGGTCTGCTTTTCGGAAGCAGTGATTCTGCTCACCCATACCAAGTGTTTCACAGGCAATCACTTGTGCCCATGGCCCCAGCAAACTCAGTCATTACTCTTACACTGGGCTCTTCACTTTGCATGGCAGGATTCTGAACTTTTTTTACCCCGAGTTACCCCCAAAGCACATGTAAAATAAAGGGACATTCTACCAGTTAACAGTGCACCAGACATCAGGAAGTCTATGTAGATGCCTTGCTGAAATAACCATGTTAAAAGATGGAAAATCTATTCCAAATCAGTCATTAATATCTAACTGGGAAAATATATCTTAAATGGAGGGGGAGGAAATATCTGGTTTAATTCAAGGTTGTGGTGAATCTGTTTGGCAACTTTTAAACTAATTTTTAATTAATTCAGGTGATTTTCAATCACTGCGGTTACATACAGGAGTACTGAACAGAATGATGACAAAGCAATTGTTTGTGTTCAAACTTCTCACAAACTATATTCCCCTGGACTTTCACCTCAGCAGATTTCAAATTCCCCTTTCCAAGGAATATTTGACCTTCAAATTTCAGTCCCTGTATCTCTTGATTTCTTACACCTATCATACGTTAGAAAACTACACTGGGCTACAAGTATATTATTTCTGTTACCTGACTTTAACGAATTTTAGTTGTTTTCAAAATCTGCAATGGGCTCATTGTGCCAACTCTGCATTGCAGAGAAATCTTAGTGTTCGATTCCAGATTGGCTCCTGCAAACAGAGTCACTATAAACAGACTTTAACTGTATTTACTCGGGGAGAAGAGGGGGAAGGAAACCCCCACAAACCTGACAGGCCAAGCTGGGCGACAAGCCCCCAGGGCCACCGAGTCTCCCGGCTCGCCCGCCTGGGCGCTGTCCTTGGTGCTGCCGGCGCCATAGCGAGCACAAGCGCCTTACCTTCTGCCCCTGCGGAAGCTGCGGACGTCCCCCAAACGTTAAGCAGAAAGTAGCGCCACATCCCAATCTTAACACAAATAACTACCCAGGCCCATCCTCTTTGTCCCCTTCCCGAAGCCTTCAGGCCGACTGTTCTCCAAAGTCTTTTTGTTTTTTTCTTCTAGGCCCAACTCGGCTGGCGCTCTTCTCGGGCTGCTTTAAAAGGAGGAGTGGGGGGAAAGGGAGGGAGGCGAGGGGAAATCAGGGTGGGGGAGGGGAGGAAAGTGGAGGAGGGGAGGAAGGAGTAGGGGAGAAGGAAAGGGTGGGAAGAAAAGGGAAGAAAAGGGCCCAGGAGGAAGGTACTCAGAGAGAAGGGCGGAGTGAGTGGGACTAAAGGAGGCTAAAGTGGTAGAACGAAGAGATGCCCAAAAGGAGGGAAAGAGATTCAGCACAGAAGGTGGATAAAGAAAAAAGTAATGGAGAAAGGGCAAAAGAAAAGAAAGGCGCCGGTATAAGAAAAGAACAAGGTGGCCAGGGGGTCGGGAGAAAATCTACCCGACTGACAGAAGAGTGACGAGACAAAGAAAGGGCGCCGGGTGAATACTCGCACCGAGGATTTAAAAATGCAAACTGAAGGCGAAGAGTAATGGAGAGAGGGGGCTTGAGGGGCGACAAGTGGTCCCGGACCCAGACGAGAGTTGGGGGAGGGGCCGGGACCGGGCAGCAAAGTCCGGGGTCCGTTGCGGCTTGGGCCCACGTGGAGCGGACGCTGAATCACTGCTAGGCAGGCAGTCTTTACCCCCCGCATCTCCTCCGGCCCGTGGCCCGCAGTCCCCGCCTCCTCGGCCGCCGCCTCCACGGGGCGGGGCCCTGGCCCGGGACCAGCCGCCGCGGCTATAAATGGGCTGCGGCGAGACCAGCAGAACGCTGTGACAGCCACACACCCCGAGGCCTCCAAGATGAGCTACACGTTGGACTCGCTGGGCAACCCGTCCGCCTACCGGCGGGTCACCGAGACCCGCTCGAGCTTCAGCCGCGTTAGTGGCTCCCCATCCAGCGGCTTCCGCTCGCAGTCGTGGTCCCGCGGCTCGCCCAGCACCGTGTCTTCCTCCTACAAGCGCAGCGCGCTTGGCCCGCGCCTCACCTACAGCTCGGCCATGCTCAGCTCTGCCGAGAGCAGCCTCGACTTCAGCCAGTCCTCGTCGCTGCTTAACGGAGGCTCCGGGCCGGGGGGCGACTACAAGCTGTCCCGCTCCAACGAGAAGGAGCAACTGCAGGGCCTGAACGACCGCTTCGCGGGGTACATCGAGAAGGTGCACTACCTGGAGCAGCAGAACAAGGAGATCGAGGCGGAGATCCAGGCGCTGCGGCAGAAGCAGGCCTCGCACGCTCAGCTGGGCGACGCGTACGACCAGGAGATCCGCGAGCTGCGCGCCACCCTCGAGCTGGTGAATCACGAGAAGGCTCAGGTGCAGCTGGACTCGGATCACCTGGAAGAAGACATCCACCGGCTCAAGGAGCGCTTCGAGGAGGAGGCACGGCTGCGCGATGACACCGAGGCGGCCATCCGCGCGCTGCGCAAAGACATTGAGGAGGCGTCGCTGGTCAAGGTGGAGCTGGACAAGAAGGTGCAGTCCCTGCAGGAGGAGGTGGCCTTCCTGCGGGGCAATCACGAGGAGGAGGTGGCCGACCTGCTGGCCCAGATCCAGGCGTCGCACATCACGGTGGAGCGCAAAGACTACCTGAAGACAGACATCTCGTCGGCGCTGAAAGAGATCCGCTCCCAGCTCGAATGCCACTCCGACCAGAACATGCACCAGGCGGAAGAGTGGTTTAAGTGCCGCTACGCCAAGCTCACCGAGGCGGCCGAGCAAAACAAGGAGGCCATTCGCTCCGCCAAGGAAGAGATCGCCGAGTACCGGCGCCAGCTGCAGTCCAAGAGCATCGAGCTCGAGTCAGTGCGCGGCACCAAGGAGTCCCTGGAGCGGCAGCTGAGCGACATCGAGGAGCGCCATAACCACGATCTCAGCAGCTACCAGGTAGGAACCGCGGCTGCGCGGCCAGCCTGCGCCAGCGCCAGCGCCGCGCGCCCCCGACACTCAGGCACGCGACCCGGCGCGCTCTCCGCCGCGCTCCCTGGCGGCCGCCGGCCGGGCGCGCGCGCGACACCCAACGAGTTAGCTGCGCAAAGCGTCCTCGCCGCTCCCCATCCTTCTCCACTCCTCCCCCCCCCCACCATCTCCAACTCCTCAGGGCCCTGACCTTTTGCTAAAGGTGCTTTTTTCCTCGGGAGGTGTAGTTTTAAAGTAGGAGGTACATATTTGGGTCGCGGACAGAGCAGCAAGTTTAGGACAGCTTGTGCAGAAACATATATTCTCGACTTTTACCGCCGTGATAAGAACTCTTAAAAGTGTCTTCAGCCAAAAAAAGCTCAGATGAGAAGCGCCAGGTCGGCCGAGGGATTTTCTCGAACATGTTTGTTTCTGTTTCCTGCTGAGATGAGTTCTACATTCACTGGTCTCAATGAATGGTGTGCCCAGGAAATCTCCTATTGTCTGATCCTGTTTAGTTATTTGATAGTTCCTCCGTGTGTGTGTGTGTGTGTGTGTGTGTGTGTGTAAGGGGCTGCAAGCTACAGGGTTTACAGAACTGGAGGGAAGGGGGCGGTGAGGGTTTCCGAAAGAAGTTGCTGTTGGAAGGACAAGTCTATGGCTGTGTCTATTTCAGGACACCATCCAGCAGTTGGAAAATGAGCTCCGGGGCACAAAGTGGGAAATGGCTCGTCATTTGCGAGAATACCAGGACCTCCTCAACGTCAAGATGGCTCTGGATATTGAGATCGCGGCGTACAGGTACCGTGCTCAGTACCGACCCGGCGGAAATACGCACTGAAATACGCAGTGCGGAGGATGTCTTGGCAGAACCTCCATCACTTAAGTTAAAGCAAGCAGGTGGCAGGGACCTTAAATCAGTGCTTGGCTTTCTTTCTTAATTTAAAAAAATATATATATCCTAAAGAATTGTAAATGTGGTTTACCACTCCACACAGCTTTAAAAGAGTAAACATTCGTTTAAAAAAATAAGTATTTAAATAAAATGTTTTGAGGGATAGCGCTGATTGATTTCAGTGCTTTTCCTTAAACTTTTTCATTTTAGTGAAAAATGTTTTCCAACTGTTTGAAACAAAGAGGAATTTTAGCTTTTCATATTTCATATCGTGGTTTCAGCTTTTCGACTTTATAATGTCAAGGACAAATTCCAGGACATTCAACTTCTGTCTCTCTGTTACAGCTTACTATTGCCATCATCTGGCAGAGAACAGCCGTGGATTGATAGAATGGATATATGCACATATATTAGACTATATTAGATAGAAAGGAGACAGAAAATATGTATATTCTATTTTATTTAGATCTATATCTACAGACCTAGCTACACAACCAGAGAAAGAAAAGAAAAAAAAATAATAGGTCTGCTAACTGATGTCACCTTACTGATGACTAAGTTCACAGGAGAAAATCCTTGACTAAACACTTTTTGTACAACCAAAAGGTCATCATCATAACCCTGTAGGAATAAATTGCATTAGAGCTACCTCTCTTCAGGAAAGCTGAATAACTATACTAAATGGACACTTTATGATTAAAATTGCAGAACAATTTATAACTTGATATATCCCAAATTCTGATACATGCTAAACAGTTTCTTAGATTTGTTGAACATTATATTTGCTAAAAGAAATTTTGTGTACATCCTGAAAGTCCACGTGCTGAAGAAGGTCACTAAGGTGTTTCGGGCCATGCGGGAGCTTTTCAGCCTATCCATGGGGCAGTGAATAGACTGCCGCAGCGCTGAGGTCTGATGGCTGAGTGTGTTAGTGGATTACTGGGTGTGGTCAACTGCTGCAGCAGGTGATTGGCTGGTGGCCCATGAGAATGTCCAGACATGACACAGTAGACCAGTGACATGATAGCAGGTGCCACAAGTGGCTTGACAGACTCTTTTATCTGTGTGATTCTTTTTGTTGAAAGGTATCTGCTGCATTCCCCATACTGTAATGAAACTCAGAAGGCCACCGAGATTTTAATTATGTCTTGTCTTTTTGATTTGGTCCTTAGAAAACTACTGGAGGGTGAAGAGACCAGATTTAGCACATTTGCAGGAAGCATCACTGGGCCACTGTATCCACACCGACAACCCTCAGTCACAATATCCAGTAAGATTCAGAAAACCAAGGTAGAGGCTCCTAAGCTAAAGGTCCAACACAAATTTGTTGAGGAGATCATAGAAGAAACCAAAGTGGAAGATGAGAAATCAGAAATGGAAGAGGCCCTGATAGCCATTGCAGAGGAGCAGGCAGTGTCCATGAAAGAGGAGAAGGAAGAAGAGGTAGAAGAAAAGGAAGAGGAGCAAGCTGAAGAAGAAGTCGTGGCTACCAAAAAGTCTCCTGTGAAAGCGGCTGTGCCTGAACTTAAAGAGGAGGAAGAAGGGGAAAAGGAGGAAGAGGAAGGCCAAGAGGAAGAAGAGGAGGAAGAAGAGGGTGCTAAGTCAGACCAAGCGGAAGAAGGAGGATCCGAGAAGGAAGGTTCTAGTGAAAAAGAGGAAGGGGAACAGGAAGAAGAAGGGGAAACCGAGGCAGAAGGTGAAGGAGAGGAAGCTGAAGCTAAGGACGAAAAGAAAACTGCAGAAAAGCGTGAAGAGGTGTCTCCCAAGGAGGAGCCAATGGCCGAAGCCAAGGTGGAAAAGCCAGAGAAGGCCAAGTCTCCCATGCCCAAATCACCAGTGGAAGAGGTGAAACCGAAAGCAGAAGCTGGAGCTGAGAAAGCTGAGCAGAAAAAGGAAGAAGAGAAAGTAGAGGAAGAAAAGAAAGAAGTAAAGGAATCTCCCAAGGAAGAGAAGGTGGAGAAAAAAGAGGAGAAGCCCAAAGATGTGCCGGAGAAGAAAAAGGCAGAGTCCCCAGTAAAGGAGGAGGTGGTGGAGGAGGTGAGCATTGTCACCAAATCTGTAAAGGTGAGCTTGGAGAAGGATGCCAAAGAGGAGAAGCCACAGCCTCAGGAGAAGGAGAAGGAGAAGGAAGAAGAAGAGGGGGAAGGTGGTGATCAGGGTTCCAAGGAATCCAGGAAGGAAGACATAGCTGTAAATGGGGAGGTGGAAGGAAAGGAGGAAGAACAGGAAACTAAGGAGAAAGGCAGTGGGGGAGAAGAGGAGAAAGGGGTTGTCACCAATGGGCTAGACTTGAGCCCAGCGGACGAAAAGAAGGGGGGAGACAAAAGTGAGGAAAAAGTGGTGGTGACCAAAAAGATAGAAAAAATCACCAGTGAGGGGGGCGATGGTGCTACTAAATACATCACTAAATCTGTAACCGTCACTCAAAAGGTCGAAGAGCATGAAGAGACCTTTGAGGAGAAGCTAGTGTCTACCAAAAAGGTAGAGAAGGTCACTTCACACGCCATAGTAAAGGAGGTCACCCAGAGTGACTAATATTTGAGTCCATTGCAAAAGGTTAAGCCATATGACAATTTTAATATGCATGTGATTGACAGCTTCAAAACAGAACGGGTTCTCCCATGGGGGCTCCAGACATAGTATTTTACTTTGTGCAATATGAGGGAAATGCATGCAAGCTCAGGGTGCTTCCTCCTCAGTCTTTGGGTGATTGAAATGCATGATATTGTACGTACCTGGGGAATTGGCCGATTTCCTAAGCTGTTGGAAGGGGGGCACTTGGGGGGGATGTCTTGAGATGTATTATGCAAAGAACCAACTGAGCCAAAAATAATAAATGAAACACAGAACTCTTTTAGCCTTAAGAAAGCTATATATGAATAATTCTGTTTACCTCACTGGTGCATTTAAAAAGGACTTTTGTTCATGGGAGAACCTCGTTGACATGCACAGTTTGCAACATTTCGTCGATTGATGTTAAATGTCACAGCAGTACTTGCTCAATAAAGGTCATATTGGAAACATAGTCAATTGCATGGTGTCCTGTCATTTTAAAGTGAAATCTCCACCACCTGACCCTTTCTTTTCCTATAGTAGGTTATTTGGTGGGGGGAAGGGGAGAGTTATAAGTGACCTGCATTTCTTATCATTATTTTCCTGGTCACCAAGAAAGCATAATCGTGGGAAAACATTTTCAGGTGTCAAAATCTTTACTCAGCCCAACATTCACCTCAATATTTTAAATGTATATTTTTGAAATAAAAATTAAAGCATCAGATTTTTTAAAAAAAGCAACATTTGTAGGATGAAAGTCTTCCTTTCCAAATATTTTGACCTCAAACCAAAACTCAAAGAAACTGAAAGTGAGAGGGAGGACAGCAGAATCATAACTTGTTTCTTGGAGTTGGGACACAAAGGAAATCATGGCATTTACAACAATGTGTCCGGAAAAAGCAGTACTGAAATCATTAACAGTCTTAACAAGAAATATCAAACACACACACACACACACACACACACACACACACACACACACACACACATCCCTTTCTGCAGCATGATTCTTGATTTGGTTGACAGAGATTTATACTTTTGGTGTTTTATTAATTGGGGAAAAATAATGTCAAAAATAAAATACATTACTCAGAAAAAAAATATTTTTTCTGATATAGGCAAAGGAGTGTTTTTAGATTTGAAAAAACAAAAAAACAAAAACAGCCTGATTTGAACAAGGAAATAATAACACTCCCTTTT
Organism: Spilogale gracilis; assembly: GCA_004023965.1. Taxonomy (NCBI): domain Eukaryota; kingdom Metazoa; phylum Chordata; class Mammalia; order Carnivora; family Mephitidae; genus Spilogale; species Spilogale gracilis. The sequence continues at coordinate 113,150 of PITA01004010.1, forward strand.
CAATATCTATCTGTTCTAGACTTTTAAGACCATTACTAACTTATTAATATATTATTTGTTTCAAGTCCATATTTTTCTTACAATCTGATCATCCCAATAATATAATCCTCAATGCTCTTTTTAATAGCATTTCAAGATACCTTCATTTTAATTCCTAAAGGCACCCAGAAAGCTCATTGCTAATATCAATATGCACAATGTTTCCCAATCATTAGCCATTTGTCAATCCTCACAATTTTAGCTGTATCTGCATATCATTTGGACAGTGTATTTACATTTCTCTTTAAAAACTCATGTTTAATGCTTAAACACTAATTTTTCTAAAGCAATAATATCCTTCCATCCACAGTAAAAGAATTTTTAAATATAATCAGCAAAAACTTAATTTAGGTTTGTAGAATTAAAAATTAAATTAGAAAGAGCATATTGGAAAAACTCAGGACAACTCCAAGGTTGGAAGGATGAGCAGTAGAGGTGGGCATTGGGAAGCCCAGCTAAGACAGCCAGAGAACCAGAGGTAGGAATCATCACACAGTCACAAGGCTGAGTAAACTCAAAAACTTGTATCGCTCCACTGGAAAGTTAGACACATAGCATGCGTTTGTCCCATGCCTTGGCCAGCAACACAAGAAACGTCTTGATTAATAGTCCCACCAAGAAGGGCATCCATGATACAGCAACATTTCCCCAGGGAAAAGTCTCAGAACTCTTACACGAAGTGGGAATAGAGGGGCACCTGGGTGGCTCAGTCGGTTATCTGCCTTCGGTTCGGATCATGATCCTGTGGTCCTGGGATCCAGTCCAACTTCAGGCTCCCTGCTCAGCGGGGAGTCTTCTTCACCTTCTGCCTCTCCCAATTAAGTAAATAAAATTGACAAAAATAATAATAATAGGGGAGCCTGGATGGCTCAGTTGTTAAATAAAATCTTTAATAATAATAATAATAGACTATGTCTTTGATAAGCTACACCAACATGTCTAAAGGTATCAGATTGTTTGTTGTATCATTAATTCAGTAAATATTTATGGTGAGCTAGGGTCTGGGAATACAATGATCTTCTCTCCTGGAATTCACTAATTCTATTGGCAATGCCAATTGTTACACTACTATTTAAAGAGAAAGCAATGTAAAATTCATGTTTTCAAATATGTTCAGTGACAAGGAGAGACTATATTTAACACCCAGCATAAACCTCTAAGGATATGAAATTAGAATGCTTTTTCCCTAACTATAATCAGTCCAAGGCTACAAGGACACTAAGCCATTGATAAATGGAATTTCTTCTTTTCAGTAGCTTGCCTTAGAGATACTACTTCACTTTAAAGGTTGTAAGAAGCACCAAAGCTAATTAGTTCTCAATATTCAAATTGAAAATTGAGGCACAGAAAAAAAAATTTAACTTTCTCGGGGTCACGCAGCTAGTTCGTAAAGGAGCTGGGATTTCATCCAGCTCTTCTGTCTCCAGAGCGTCTATGCTTAACCCCTTGCAGTACACTGCCCTTCAAATCCATCCACTGTGGCCATCTCAATTTATAAGGTGATTCTGGGATGGTCCCTTCTTTCTCTTTATATTGCAAGAAAGAAAACAGGTCAATGCCATGAGTCTTTCATTAAATATGCCTACAGATCTCTTTACATTAAGAATAAAAAGGATGCAGTATCACTTCTCTATGACCCTATTTGCATCATGAGAAGGATAAAACATCCAGATACAAATTAAACGGTGATTCCTTCTACCACAACAGCTTGCAGTGTACAAAAATGTGGCAAACACTTTTCTTATGACAACTTTAATGTTCAGTGGAAAAGCAAAGTGTTATTTCTAGCGCACTGTCTTCTATTGCCAGTCAGTGCAGAGACAGTATCAAAACATTGGGATATTCATTCCCACAACAAATAGGTTGGTTGTTCCAGTTTGGAGCAAGTTATTTTTTCTTATTGGTTTATGTAATTTTCCCAAAGGAAAACAGGAGCTATTTTTCAGTGAATTATTTTATTGGCTCTGCCCAAAATTTGTCTACTTCTAGGGCTCCTCTACCTTTGGAAGAGTAAAGCTTTGGCAAAAATGCTGGATTGGAGTTCATGCCCCAGATCTGTGGATAGTTAAATTGTGTGTCTTGAGTTCATTGTATTATATCCCTCTAAGCTTCCCTAGAGACTGGATGTTTGTGTCCTGCAGATTTGGATGTGAAGTCCAAACGTCTGATATGATGTAATGGATGGAGGTGGGCATTTTGGGAGGTGCTTATGTTCTGAGGATGGGGCCCTCATGAGTGGGATTAGTGCCCTTTTAAAAGAAAATGCAAGGAGCTCCCTTCTCCCTTCCACCATGTGAGTACATTGAGAAGAGAATCATCTTTCAACTGGGAAGCAAGTTCTCATCACACACTGAAATATGGTGCCTTGATCATGGAATTCCCAGCCTTCAGAACTGTGAGAAATAAATTTCTGTTGTTCATAAGCCACCTGGCCTGGCATTTTGTTAGAGCAGCAAGAACAATTTATCTGTAAAATACGGGCACTAATGTACCTTTCAAAGGGCTGCTGAGGTAATTAAATGAGATGATATCTGTGGAAGTACCTAGCACTGTAAAAGATACATAGTAGCAGATCAAAATCATTACTGAATATATTGAATTTTAGGTTGGATTAAAGCTATAAGTACAGAATTTATTTAATGTTGTCATAAGAAATTAACTGGAACATTAATTTCCTTGTATATTATTTCAAGGTAGATTGCAATTACAATGACTTTACCAGAATAAGTATACAATATCAACAAACACGTGTGCATAAGCACATGTATTTCTTCATCCATGTACACTGATAAGACAGTGTATAATACACTGTAATATATTCAGTATCCATACAGAAAAAATAAGTGGAAAATAATTGCATTTTTTTCCACTGCAATAAACCATAGAGGCTGCTTACATACTCAATAATCTATCTACATAATCATGGGACTTAAAAGTTTCTTGATGCAAATTATTTAAAACAATATTGAAAATTTGAGAAATAATTTTGGGCTAGGCCTATGAAGACAAATTTAAATCCCCAAATCCATATTGATTGTGCTCCACATTGTAATGTAAGACTCTCAGAGTTCTCTTCTACTTCTTATCTGAGGTATTTTGAAAACTGATCACATTATATCTTCAGTAGGTTATTAATTTTAGGTAATACTCCTTAAGTCTAATTAGCATTCTTATTTTAGAAGAAACAAGAGTTGAAAAAAGTTAACAGTTGACTAGATCAAAAGCCCTTCTTTATAATATTTAAGGGGAGGGTATTCATTCTAAAGAACTAAGTAGGATGTTAGGCCACTTACGTAGGCCCACCCCCACACCTCTGGTCTTGCTTTGGAAGTATGGGAAGGTGGGAAAGCAAGAGAGTTAAGAGAAAAGAACTTGAGTGACAATGTTGTTTTCAGAGGCAGACACAGGAGGTTCCTGATTCTGAATTAAAATCACAGGGTCACAAGTCGGAGGCCAACCGCAAATATCATAAGCCCTATTTTGGGGCTTTCTTACATTCATAAGAGAGCAGGCCATGATGATGCCATGAAAAAGAGATATCAATGAAATTAACCCCCTTATCTCATTGGAGCCCAATACTGGGCTTGAACCCACAACCCTGACTGAGATCAAGACCTGAGCTGAGATCAGGAGTTGGATGCTCAATGGACTAAGCCACCCAGACACCTCTTGGTTCTCATCTCTTAAGAGCATTTTGGTGAAAAGGGTAAAATTGCCTGTTTGCATTAGGGCTTCTGAATACCTTAAGTTTAACTGTTTATAATCTCCTCCAGAAAACCACAAATTGGTTGAAAATAGAGTAATATTAGCACAAACACAGAATAAGATAGAAATATGCCCTTGGACTTGGGAAGCCTGGAACTCACCATAAGTCACAATATCTACACACCTCCCATTTTAACTTGAAAACTTCAAGGACAATTTGAATTCTGAGATAACATGGGTTTTTTGTTTGTTTGTTTGTTTGTTTTTGAAGATTTTATTTATTTGACAGAGAGAAACACAGCCAGAGAGGGAACACAAGCAGGGGGAGTGAGAGAGGGAGAAGCAGGCTTCCCACAGAGCAGGGAGCCCGATGTGGGACTCGATCCCAGGTCTCCGGGATCATGACCTGAGCCGAAGGCAGTCACTTAACCAACTGAGCCACCCAGGTGCCCCTGAGATAACGTGTTTAAACTTTTCTCAATTTAGATGTCAAAAATTTATCCATGGCCAGAAAGAATATTTCAGCTAAAGAGAACTTTATACTTGAAATAGCATGTGTTAATATTTAGAAGGATAAAAAACTAAAAGTTATTAATTTATATTCACTTAAATATGTAATATGTGAATACCTGGGGGGAAGAAAAGAAACTCTCTATTCTTTTCTCCAGGTTTCTTTCTAATCCATACTGCCCAGTTGTTTAGGAACTGAACTTTGGAGTGGCCCAATTAAAATTATAAATTAAAAAATAGCAGTGAATAACCATCTCTGATAAATAGTAGGCACCTGGTAAATGGTAAATTCTCCTTATTATTATTATTAGTTTAAACAGTATTGATTAAAATAGCAGTATGTATTAAATTATCATATTTGTAAGCAATACACACAAAAATTCAATCTATAGCAAACCTTCAAGAAGAGCTTTGAGGGCGCCTGGGTGGCTCAGTGGTTAAGCCTCTGCCTTCAGCTCAGGTCATGATCCTGGAGTCCCGGGATCGAGCCCCGTATCGGGCTGCCTGCTCGGCAGGAAGCCTGCTTCTCCCTCTCTCACTCCCCCTGCTTGTGTTCCCTCTCTGGCTGTATTTCTCTCTGTCAAAATAAAGAAAAAATAAGAAAAAAAAAAAAAAAAAGAAGAGCTTTGAACTGTATTTACTATTTGTTATTTAGAATCACGGAATCCTAAAAGTTGGAGTCACTTCTGATGTCGAACTCCCCTTTGTCATGCCTGAAAAGTAGTTGCCTATCCTCCAGTGGAGCACCTACAGTGATAGGAAAATATACTTCGTCCTGAGGCATGCATCATGCAGTGTTGACTATTTGCAAAGCCTTCTTTCCACCATTCCAATATCTAACCTACACAGGTGCAAGTCCTGACGAGTCATATAAATCTCAACTTCCTTTTTCCTAGAATGGACCTTCAGGAAGGTGAAAGTGTAGGCCCATATCCAAATAAGTCATCACAATAATAATTGTGATGTTTATTGTACGCCAGGCACCTTCCCTGTAATAAATCATTGAATCCTATGTGCAAGAATTATTTTTATTGTCATTTTTTGCAGAAGTTTGGGCCTAAGGATTAGAACTCTGGCCTTTCTCATATAAAACCCATACCTTTTCCACTGCATACATTTATAGAAAAGATAGCAAATACATATTCTGTGTTTGTTCACTTCTGGAGTAAACCTTTGCCCACCGGGCCTAGCCCTAAGCAGTACCCATTGTCCATTTTTGTTTGTTTGTTTGTTTGTTTAGGGAAGAATTTTATTTATTTATTTGACACAGAGAGAGAGAGATCACAGATAGGCAGAGACGCAGGCAGAGAGAGAGGAGAAGCAGACTCCCTGCCAAGCAGAGAGCCCAATGCGGGCCTCGATCCCAGGACCCTGAGATCATGACCTGAGCTGAAGGCAGAGGCTTTAACCCACTGAGCCCCCCAGGCGCCCTGGAGTGTTCTTTTATAACTCATTGCTATATAAATGGCAGAAACATAACATCCGTCATCAGTTCCCCCAGTTTATAGTCTAGTTTCCCTTATCCTCTGCCTGATTATGTAAATTTACTTTGTGGAATCCTCTTGACCAAACACAGTATACTAAGGTCTGATTGGTACGTGAAACATCTTATGTCCCTATTTTTTCCATTTCTCAGACTCTAAAGAAGGCAATGAGCAAACAAATGAAGGTGTCTTCTATTCACCTATAACATAAGTGATTCTGTAGGGTACAGTAACTGTACCTGCCTATCATCTTTGATCAACAATTTTTTCCTTAGAGATAACAACAAGGAAAAGTATTTTGATTGGATTAAAGTGACTAGCTATCAAGTGAAATTATCACTATGTATCTATCATTAAATAGGTTTGGACACTTCTAATAAAGTGCATCCTGAATATAACATGTTAGAAATTTGGGCAAATTTTGATATTTCACTGCCATAACCCTCTCAAATAATTTGCTACTATCATAACTTGAGATGAGATTTTCTTTGCAGGGCATTATTGTCCATGTTACTAATCACCATGTGTCTGTAAAGAAGTTAACCGTGCCCACCCACTGGGTCCATTACTTTGGCATATTAAAATGAACATTATAAATAGAAATAAATCGTGTGGTCATGACATTTGGGGGGCTGATGGCCATCTCCATTCTTCATCAGCTACCCATGAAATAACCACCAACATTCCTAAGGTTTTTATTTTCTCATTGGCAATTAGCAAACTGCTTTGCCTCATATCCTTGTGAGGGATATGCTTATAGTTCTGAGAAAGAGACAGGGATCCCAATACTCTCATTAAAAGATGCAAAATAGGGGCACCTGGGTGGCTCAGTCATTAGGCCTCTGCCTTCAGCTCAGGTCATGATCCTGGAGTCCTGGGATCGAGCCCGGCATCCCGCTCCCTGGCTGGAAGCCTGCTTCTCCCTCTCTCACTCCCCCTGCTTGTGTTCCCACTCTGGCTGTGTTTCTCTCTGTCAAGTAAATAAATAAAATCTTTTTTTTTTTTTAAAGGTGCAAAATATAAGGCCTAGGGGAAGAGATCTTTCAAAGTATTTATCTCCTCTTCAAACTGAGTAAAAAGAAGTGAACTCAGGAGGCCTGGGTGGCTCAGTTGGTTGTGTCTACCTTCAGCTCCTGATCTCAGGGTTCTGGGATGGAGTTCCACATCAGGGCCCTTGCTCAGCAGAGAGCCTGTTTCTCCCTCTTCCCGCTGCTCCCCCTGCTTGTGCTCTCTCTTCCCCCTTTTCTCTCTCTGAAAAATTAATAAATGAAATCTTTAAACAAAAAGAAGAAGGAGGAAGAGGAAGAGAAGAAGAAAAAGTGAGCTTTTACTGGAGAGAGGAGAAAGACTTGTCAAAGGAGGAGAAAATAACATTAGAGACTTGTACCTTGCCGACATTAACATTCTATAATTCCATGTATTATCAGAGAAGAGAAAACTATATAATTAACTGCCACCCTAACACTCCAGTCAGTTCTACACTTGGCATTTCATCATATGATACATTTCACAATGTTGGCAAGAAATATCAATTTCCACATTTTGCAGTTACAATATCCCTGCCCCTCTTGTTGCAGCATTGGAGAGAAGCCATTAACAAGAATATTCTAATTCTACGCGTCCTCTCAATCTCTGCCCATAACTACTAAGGCTGCATCTAAAATGTCATATTGAGAACTTCTCAAAACTTAAAATGCTTTCTCCTATTTCCATCCTTTTTGATGACACTGGTCAGACAGAGCCTTGGTTTCAAATTATTTACTTGGCTCTTCCCCAAAAATATTTCTTAGATCTGTTTTTGTGGACAACAGATCTAAGAAATATAACATAACTTTTAGAAACACGGGTTTTGGTTTAGAATCTCAGATCTGAACTTCCTAGCTGAGTTAATAAGTCAGAGGCCAGTCAAGAGAAGAATAAAAACCAAAAGCATTCTAAGGATTTCCAACAGAATAGAAATTAATGCAGGGAAATGATACCACAAAGTAAGGCAAGGTTGAGAAGTGAAAGGGGTGTGTATTAGTCAGCTCTGGCTGCCATAACAAAATCTCATAGACTGGGTGGCTTACAGACATAATTTATTTTCTCATAGTTCTGGAGACTCAAAGTTCAAGATCAAGATGCCATTATGGTCAAGTTCTGGGGAACTCTCTTTCTGGCTTGTAGACAGCTACTTTCTCACTGTGTTTTTGTGTGGCTGGGAGAGAGAGCTAGATCTAGCATCTGTCTTCTTATAAAGACACGAATTCTATCAGATATGGGCCCCATCGTATGACTTCGTTTACCTTTAACCATTTTCATAAAGGCCCTCTCTCCAAATATAGTCATATTGAGGGGTTAGGGCACCAACCTATGAGTATGAGAGGGACACAATTTAGTCCATAGCAAGAGACAATGAGGCAACCAGAAATTAGTAACAGAAAGAAGCTGTAATCATCTCTGGGATTGGAGTGACATAAGTAGATGTTGTCCCCAGAACCCAGAAGCCAGGGCCATCTGGCGGGAGCTTAGACCCATGGCAGCCGGGCGAGAACTGAGACTATGGAGGGAGGCGTTGTCCAATGGAAGGCAGACTCAAAAGGGAGATGTGAGCACCACCAGAAAGACTGCCTTACACAAGGCCAGGAATGCCAGGGAAAACCCTCGGATTCTCCTCTTTCTGTCCTCCGCTCTTTTACCAGTACCTCCCACTGGCCAGTCCTCCCTGAAAGCTATTCAGCAGGGGAGACTGGGGTATACAGAGCAGAGCACGGTCAAGGTGAGATCTGGACCTGAGCACAATCGGACAGATGCGCTGTGTGACCTCGGGCAACTCTCTTTTCTGAACATCAGTTCCCTCATCTGCAAAACAAGGCCAATAAAGGAGTCATTTGTGGATTAAAGAATATAATTCTTATGAAGCACTTAGGTCAGAGTAAATTCTCTACCCCGTGGTAAAAGCTAAAAAAATACTATTTATCATTAGTCAGGGGATATATGTTTATTTTAGCTCATTTAACAATGACTCTAAACAATCAGGAAGCTATGGTCAAGAGAACTAGTCTCAGGATCAATAAACCAGGAAAATCCAAATTTCTAGGAAGGTTAAAACACGTGCAGAATGCCCATCCCAGCTCCCTTTCTGCTGTCTACTTCTTTTCTCCTTCTTATATACTTCCATTCGAGGCCCCTGTCTTTCTCTTCCCCCTGCCCAAAAGGTCCAAGGTCGTGTATGATAATTAAGATCATCAGTCATTGGATCAATGGATCAAAACCAATGCACCATTAATCCATTCGGATTTTCCCCATTTCTAGCTTCAGATAAAAAGAATGTATAGGCCCTTCATATAGATCATCTTCTTTATGGAATAACTCATCTTACTCAAGAATGAGGGTCTTAGGAGATGTCTTTTGTCTCTAGGAGACAAATGATGGCACTAGAAGCCACTCAGCCTGTGACCCCCTCAGCATGAACTGCTCGCCCAGGGGAAGGTCAAATCATCCTGCCAGGGTCACATCCTTGCCAACAAAGGGGAGACAGTGCAGTAAAGATAACAGATGCACTGGATCTCAACTTCTCTGCATCTCACTTCCTGGAAAAATTGCACATCTCAGACCAAAGGAGGCCCAAATATACCTACAAAGCTGAGGTCCCCAGGAGGCAAACATGGGCTATTTCTCACAGGAATCAGGTAGGGGCATTTGATCAGCTTTGGAACTAAAACAATGGTAGGCTTTGGATGCAAATGAAGAAAATTATCAGGACACAGCTGGGTCTCAGGGACAGAAGGGCTGTAGTTAACAGATTCAAAATCTAGTGTTTACCTACTTAAAAAAAGTGCTCAAGCAGGAATCATTTCAAAAGTCAACTTCTAGGAGCAGCAGAATTTTCTGGTAGCCAATAGTGTTTTCTTCTTCCAGGCCTACCCTCCTTTGTAGCTAGACGTGAGGATGTCCAGCACGTCGCCCAAGAAGCATGTGAGGCCTGGCTGGGTTTGCGGAAGGTCAGAAAATATGCTGGAGAAGGGTCACACCAAAGACAGCTGGTCACATTTGTCTCTACCGCAATGCCGATAATTAAAACACCTAAACCTTGTCTTTTTCTCTACAGTTTAGAAAGTGGCTTCAAATAGAACATCCTGTTGAAGGCCTCACAATATGCAGGACAGCTATTAGGATTTCTTTTCTCTATCTATACAAATGGAAGCTCAAGGAAGTGATTTATCTACACGCATGAGGGAGACTCACCAGCGGGCCCTCCCACATGCATTCGTAGGACATTTCTTAAAAGAAAGGATATTTAACTTTTACATCCCAGGGTAATGACTTTTTCACTGTAGAATATTGGCATTCTAGAATATTCCTCCAAAGGCCTGCCATCTTAGGTAACTGTTATATTTCAGCAGACTTCCAACTTTTTTCTATGTACAAATTTGATATGGATGGATGTGATTATTCTGAAGATATCATCAAGGAACCCACATTTTCAGTAACAAATTCAGTAATATTTTTTCAATATATTAGAAACTTTTTTTCATTTTATTTTCAATTCATCACCATCCCATGGACGCAGTATTTGTCACATCTCACCGTCCTTCCGCAAACAACTTCCCTGTCCATGGACACTGTAATCTATTTATTCACTCAACAATTTCAAAGCCACAATACCATAACCCCAAACTGTATTGATTATGAAAATAAACAGATTTGGTTGACCAAAATAATCTTTATTATTATTATTATTACTACTACTACACTAGGCTCTTTCTTAAAGCTCAAACTACCGATTTATAAGCCACAGATGTTTATTGAGCACCCAGCTCATGGGGGGGTCATATCAGCAATGGAATTGAATATGGTGCAGGGTAAGCAATTTGTGGTGAGGTTACTTTTAGCTTAAAAATTGGCATTCGGCAACATAAATGGGTCACGATGTAGGCAAAACAGATGTGCGAAAAAAAATTCAAAAAAGACAGCAGTTTAAGAGAAACTGCTGCAGTTTAAGAGAACAAGGGAGCGTCAGGAGAGGCAGGAATCTTGCTAGAAGTAAAGAAAGCTTGAAGAGAAAGAACTGACAATGTAGTTCGGTGGGGAAAGCATGACCTAACTAACAGTTAAAAAGTACATCTATGAGACCCCTGGGTGGCTCAGTCAGTTAAGCATCTGCCTTCGGCTCAGGTCATGATCCCAGGGTCCCGGGATCGAGCCCTGCATCAGGTTCTCTGCTCAGTGGAAAGCCTGCTTCTCCCTCTCCCACTTCCCCAGCTTGTGCTCTCTCTCACACAAATAAATAAATAAAACCTTTTTAAAAATTTAAAAATAAAGTAAAACAAATAAAAAGTACACTTATCTCTCGGGTGTCCTTGGGCGTGTCCCTTCAGAGGTTCTGTCCCTTTAGAGTCCCAAGAATGGAAACAATGCTATCATCACAGTTATGCTTATGTTTGTTATACCTTTAGTCAGTTAAAAGCTTTAGATGAATGACTTTCCTTAATTTCAGGGTCATAACCATCCTATGAGAAACAAAGTATAATAGCCATCTTAACAGATAAGGAGTTGAAGACAGAGGACTAGAGGAACCATCCAATGTCACAGAGACCAAGACTCAGACCAGTTCTCTTGGATACATGCTCTCTACTCTACACCAGGACACTGTTCTTGAAGGACATCAAGTTTAGTCCCACCCCTGTGGTCCTTAAGTTCACTTTGTAACAATCTGCCAATATTGGAAAACCTCCCAGTGATGAGGCCTACTGTCTCCCAAGCAGTCCAGTCTATCCTGAACAGCTCCAAATGCATTAACTCATTCAACAGATATTTGTAAGCATAAATATTTCACGGGATGAGCATAGCTCCAGGACCAAAGAATACAGCAGTGAATAAATTAAGTCCTTGTCTTGTGGAGCTTATTTTCCTGTAGGAGGGAGAAGGGAAAAAACAAAAAGCAAATACAAAGGATTCAGAGGGTGATAAATGCTTCAGAGAAAAGGAAAGTAGGGTAAGGAGGTTAGAAAGCACTGAATGGGGAGAAAGCGGTTGCTATTGTGTAGAAGATAGTTAAGGAAGTTCTCGCCAATGGATATGTTGAAGAGATAAGATGCAGCTATGAGAAAGATACGGAGACAAATGAGAGAATCCATTCCAGGCCAAAGGAACATGAAATGCAAAGGCCCTAAGCAAAACCTTATTTGGCATGTTTGGGGAATAACGGAGAAGGTCCAGGTGGTGGGAACAGAATAGTCAAGAGTGAAGTAGGCATCAAAGAGAAGGGGGGCCTGATCTAGTGCAGGATAAAGTGCAAAGCTTTAGAGAGTTTTGAGCAAAGGAATAACACAGGTGCATTTTGAAGGAATCGCTCTGGCTACCATGTTGAGTAAAGATGGGGGATAGGAAGAGCTGACGACAAAAGGGCCGGTCAGGAAACTGCTGCAGTTTGATGTCAAACTTAGAATCAAAGAGGTAGCATAAGGGATGGTGAGAATTCCCAGGTCACTGTTCATATTTCGAAAGTGAGGTGTGTAAGATTCGTCAACGGAGGATTAGAAAGAGTAGAAGAAAAGACAAATTGAAGGTGACTCCAGAGTGTTGGACCTGGGAAACAGGGAGCATGGAGTTTCCATATTAGTATGGGAACAAAAGGAGAAGACCTGAGAAGATGGCAGGTTTAGGGAAGACGAGGGAAATAGGACATAGGCTTTGCTGTAGGAAGCTTACTGCCCATGAGACCCAAGTGGAGAAAACATCTCAAAGGAAACCAATTGCCATAAACTCTGTGCCCTTATTTTACCTGTAAAATGTGTAGAAGGCACGTCCCCCTAGCCCTCAATGTTATGAGAAAAGGTAGAAGTGCCGTCAAAAGTAAAACACACTATCAAACCTGAATCTGATGATGGTGATCGTTTTTATAATCATTGAAATTAAAATCTCAGCTCTGAAGAATGAAAGGAATGCACAGATGGGAAATTTATCCCCATATGGATAGTAGGATGGGGACAAAGGAGAAAACAAGCCTGCTGACACAGATGTAAAGTGAATGTGTTGGTTTTAATCGTATAACGTGGCCCTGGCGATGACGGCATGCATGGGCTGTTAGCAAATCACCAGGAGATTATTTAAGCCTTTCAAAGCAATTTGCTTGTTTTGCTATTTCAGAGTCAAGTCATTCCTGGCCAAGAAGGTCTGCTTTTATTCCCCAGGAATTATGATTGGCAATTTGCTTGCTCTAAAACAAAATGGCTGGCTTTATTTTCTGGTCCTTTAGTCTCATGTCTCATGCTTCAGGTGCATGTTCCACATGTGTGCCTTGGGAGAAGGGACCCTTATGACAGAGAGAGCCCCAGACTCCGTGCTGCTGGGCTGCTGGGCACCTCTTTCCAAGATGACAGCGGTGTCTAGCCGTCACCACACAGCTCTCCACTCTGGCATCACAGCTTCCCGTCTTCCAAGGGACAGAGCACAAAATGAATGATCAGTGTGTGAAGTCTGATTTACTCAACTAGCTCACGGATTTGAAAACGAAGCACTTAAATTCAGCTTGTTTATTTTACAGGGAAGTGTCTGTTTAGGAAGAAACCTTCGAGTGGTTTCTCGAACTGTATGTTTTTTTTACGTGAACAACTCGCTGTTGATCTGAAGAGGAAAAGGAAACAGAATGTCAAACACCTTGAGCCTCTCTGATTTATTCACTTATTTCCAAGGCAAGAGGTGACCCCTCATAGAACTATTTCATGTGTTATATATCAAATGATCAGTAACAAAGTCAAAAATCCCAGAGGGAAAGAAAAGAGGAGGAGGAGAGACAATCCCATGTTAAAAGGTACCGATCTCTCCACTTGAAGCGGTGTTGCTGTAACCGGACAAGACTACAACACAACCTACTAATATCTGGGCCATCAAAAAAGAACAAGAATAACAATAACATTGCTTTTTAAAGGTTTTATTTATTTATTGGACAGAGAGAGACACAGGAAGAGAGGGAGCACAAGCAGGGGGAGTGAGAGAGGGAGAAGCAGGCTTTCTGCCAAGCAGGGAGCCCAATGCAGGGCTCGATCCCAGGGCCCCGGGATCATGACCTGAGCTGAAGGCAGACGCTTAACGACTGAGCCGCCCAGGCACCCCAACAATAACATTATTTTTGACGATACAGCACTGTACGGTGCAGGAAAATATACTGGAGTCTTGGACTCTAGTTCCAGTTCTGTTATAACCAATTGTATCATGTAAATCACTTTATTCTTCTGAATCTCAGTTTCCTTGTATGTAAAACAAGAAATATCTTGGGTGGGGAGTGCCTGGGTGGCTCAGTTGGTTAAGCAACTGCCTTCGGCTCAGGTCATGAACCCGGAGACCCGGGATCGAGTCCCACATCAGGCTCCCTGCTGGGTGGGAAGCCTGCTTCTCCCTCTCTCACTCCCTCTGCTTGTGTTCCCTCTCTGACTGTGTTTCTCTCTGTCAAATAAATAAAATCTTTAAAAAAGAAAGAAAGAAAGAAAGAAAGAAAGACCTTGGGTAGCTTCTCACTTTGGAACTCTATCATTTGATGGAACTTTGCACTCCGTGGAGCTCTTTCTTTGAAGCGCTAATGGTATTGAAGGGGGGAGCTTCAAAACACTAACAAGATTTGTACCCCATGCACCGAACTTCAGATGCACATGTCTGATGGCAGCCTCACGTAGGACACGGATGAAACCTGCCCTTGATGTTGCCCCTGCTCCACAGCCTGCGGCGCCTTCCCCCATTTCATTCAGGAAAAACTCCATTCTCCCAGTTTCTCGGATGAAAAATGTGAAGCCATGCTTGACTCCACTCATTCTCCCACATCCCATCTTCCAGCAAATTCCACTGGCTCTATTTCCAAAATCTATGCAGAATTCTACCCCAACGCAGCAGGCCCAGCACAAGGACCCACGAACAAATCATCATTACTCACCAGCTGTCACGAGCCTCCACACCTGCCCCCTTCACTCATCAACACACAGCCAGAGTGACTCTTAAGTCACACATCGCTGCTCTGCCTGGAACCCTCCAAAGACTTCCCGTGGCTCGCTACCTCCCACACTGTAAAATCAAAAGTCCTCGCTCCATCTGCAAGACCCCACTTCACTTACTCCCTACCTCTCTTGATCTCCTCGCCTTGTACCACTTCTCACCTTGGCCTCTTTCCTCTCACTCCAATACACTGAGCAGGCTCCCGCCCCAGGCACCGGTTACCTGCTTTCTCTCTCACCTGTTTCAGGTCTCTGACCAATGTCACCGTAACAGAGAAAAGTTCATGATTAACCAACACAGAGGTGTACCCTCTGATCAAACGCTATCCCATTTACCTTACTTCATTTTTCATTATTGCCCATATCACCTGAGATAGCATACATGTTCTTTAAAACCCATCTGCCTCTGAAAATGGGACATTTTTATTATAAATGCTGAGTCCCTCAGAGCTGAAGGGCAGTATCTGGCCTAGAAAAGGTACTTGTAAATTATCTGTTGAATAAACAAATGAATGAATGAATGAATGAATGATATAAACTTCCTGGAACCCTTACCAGCAGATGTGGTCTACAATGAGCCCTGGAACCTGGCATTCAGTCTCAGGACAAAGCCTGACCCAGCATATGGGCTTAGAGGCCTTGGGCCCTCTTCTGCACCTTGCCTTCTTCCTTCCATTGAGCCTCCCATACACCAGCACTGACTAAAGGGACTAAAGCTGTCCCCAGGGGACATATATGAGGTCCAGAGAAATTTCTAGTGCATGTTTTCTAACCATCACCCATTCCAAGAGAACGAGACTATTATAATAGTAATTTTCACTTGGGTTCTCCCAAGTTTTCCTACAAGGGTCTGGGCACCCTCAAAGGGCCTGGGGGATGAAGGCCTCAGAACATCACTAAGGGAGGTACTGAATGGCCTTACTTCAGTAGGCCTCCAAATGGGAGTGAGTGCTGGCCCTCAGTATTCTAAACAAGCTCTTCCACCAAAACTAGGATAATGAGTGAACGTTTAGAAGAAAAGACAGGAAATGAGTGTCTATCCTGAGGTCAGTGCCTAAGCTTGTAACATGCGGAGGGAAAAAGGTGAGCCTCTACTTGCCTCCCTTTTGTTAGGCAGAAAGACTTACTGCTGCCTTCTCCACTCCCCTCTCCACACCCCCAAGGAATGAGCGGTAGATCTAAAGTGGTTCTTTTCTTTACTAGGGCATCTCAAGCTTAATGTGCACCTGAATCACCTGAATGCTGGTTAAAATGCAGGGTCTGGTTCCTTGGGCCTGGGGTGGGGCGCATTTCTGACTAGCATCCAAGTGTTGCAAATGCAGCTGGTCTACCTCCACCGGGAAATCAGAAGGTGGTAGCGTCAGGCGACTGCAGCTGAGCTGCTTTCTCCCGGTCTGGCCCCCTCCCTCCAACTCCCACCCCCACCGCAGCACGCCAAATCCTCGGAATCCGGTTTCTTTGCATTAAAATCCAATTCCTGAGCGACTTAAGCTTCAGGCCAGGCCTCCGAGGGAAGAGGCACTGCCTAGTACGACTGCGGTTGCCCCCTTCGCCTGGTGCAGCCCGGGCTTCCGGAGCCACCCCCGCCCCGGCTGAGACCCCGCCGGGCTGCAGAGGAAGGACCGCTGAGAGAAGTTTCCCGAAAGGCTTCTGGAGAGAAGCCGAGTCACGCCCGCCCGGGGACCGCAGTGGGCGCAGTGCCGCTGCGGACCTTTCCGAGGTGTCATCCTGGCGCGGCGACCCGGAGCAAAAGAAGGACTCCGAGCGCCTCCCACCGCCCTCCCTTCTCCGCCCCATCCCCAAATGACCCGGCTCGCAGCCGAAAATCTGTGTCACCAATCTGCGGGGAAACGAAGTCTTGGAATTCACCGTGTGCGGGGCGGGGTGGGAGCGGGGGGTCCGGGTCTCTAGAGTTTGTCGCGGCCACATTCTGCACTTTGGGGGAGATCGCTCTCCCTGGGGGGCTGCAAGCTGCCCCGGGTCCCCACGCCTC
>PITA01004011.1:0-123053 GCA_004023965.1 Spilogale gracilis
TGGGCAAATGAACCCTTTGTTTTGTGGTGAGGCTGGGATTTCTGTATTCTCAGCTGGTGGGGCGGTGGTGTGGATGTAATGGGGGTGGGGGTCGGAAGTGGTACTGCTCTGGGTGGGTTTTGTTTTGAATTTACTGAGCTTATGGTGACATTTTAAATTCTCTTCACAATTTTTTTTCTTTTTACACTACTAACTTTAGAATGAGAAAGAAAAGAATCGGAACAGTAGGAAAATGTCAGACAAATAACCCCTTCCCTGTTCTTAAGAGCCAGAGGGGAGGGGGAGAACTCTTTCCTGTTTCCCTAGCCTTCCCTTTGTGACAGAGGACCCTACCCTCCCAAGACACTTCTCACTTCTGCTAGGAAATGGTCCCTCTCTGGATGTCAGTAGGAAATTTAACCAGATCTGAGACTTCCTGGTGGCTGCTAGGGCCCCAGGAGAGACCCACATTCCTCAGGAATTCCTCTGCAGCTGCTCTGGCTTCCTTGGGGTGGGTGGGAGGATTTGCTGAGCAATCCGGAGCCCTTGGGATTTGGGTTGTCAGGTCTCATTTAAGATCTTTCCCCATCCATCGTTGCTCCCAAAAGCAGGACTAGATTTTTGTGTTGCAATTCTTTCATTAATGAGCTTGAAAAGCTTGACTTGTGCTTGACAGTAGCTGCAGGCAGAAATGTAAAAGGTATTTGAAAAGCAAGGAAAGGCCCAACCATCTGAACATCTGAGGGCCCTCCGCCTGGGGGGTCACCCCCTCCTACCCCTCCTACAGAAAGCAGAACCATTGGGACTGGCTCTCACATACTCTGCAAAAAACATACAAAATCATAAAAACTTCAGGCAGTGCAGAAGTGGATAAAGTAGAAAATGAAAGGCTTCGGTGACCCCCTTCGGAGGTCGCCCATTGTTGAGCCACCCATTGTGGAGCAGTGGGTGGTGTTCTGGTCTATTGTTAGAGTAGTTCAGTCATTCACACAGATTTTTAGTTGTTCTTGCAAAACTGGCATCCAAGAGAAGTCACCCTTTTCACTTGACAATATGTGACACTTACTTTCCCATGCCAGTGCATGTTGATCTGAGCTTTTTTAAAATAACCACAGAGAATTTCAATAGAACCATTATACCTTGAGGAATTTAACCAGTCCCCTGGTTGATTAGAATTCTTAGCTGTTATAACCAGTACTGAAGTGAACCCACCCAGCTGTCATCTCATGTCTTTACACACCTACACACGCTGTAAGAAAAATTCCTAGAAATCAGGTTGCCTCATCAAGGGATAGGTTTACATTTTGCTAGATCTTCCCAGATTGCCTTCCCAAACAGCTGTGCTCCTGTGCATTCCTCGTATGCTCATGAATCATTTTTAGAGGAATTTCTTCGACAAATCTGGTTTCTCATGATGCTCCAAAGAATCAGATACCTTTGGGGAGTTGTTCGGAAGCTATTTAAACAACTGTTGTTACTGACAGGCTGTCATCTGGTGTGGTGCCAGCACTGGGGGTACTTTTGGGTAAGGTCTTCGCCACCTGAGAGCTGATGTGCCCATGGGGGAGGCTGCTGAGGTGAAAGATGGATCGGGGCGCCTAGGGGGCTCAGTCATTAAGCGTGTGCCTTTAGCTCAGGTCATGATCCCAGGGTGCTGAGACGGAGCCTCTCCTTGGCCTCCCTGTGGGGAGCCTGCCTCTTGCTCTACCCGCCCCTCCCCCTGCCTGTGGGCACTCTGACAAATAAATAAAACCTTTAGGGGGAAAAAAAAAAGATGGAGCAGATTGTGCTATATAGGGCCCTGTGACTATGTAGTGACACTGTGTCTGTGATGGGGGAACCTCTGGAGGGAGGCCACTCGCGTTTCCCTGCCCAGGTCTTATGCTCGAGGGTGTGAGAGGACAAGAAGTGCTGGGCACTAGAAACCGCCCATAAGTGAACCTAAGCCAATTACTTTGGCTTACCCCAGCAGTGAAGAGCCCATGGAACTTGAAGCCTTGAGGGAGGGAGGTTGTCAAAATGCAAATCTAAGTACTGTAATGGGGAACCAAGGACCTTTAAAATTTTAGAAGTGTATCAATTTCTACTCCGTCACAAGTTTTTTTGTTTTTTGCAAAGTAGGATCATGTTGATTTCACTGAGTCCGGACTTGTGCAAGGTAGCTCGCCCAGACTGGTGGTTTCTGTTCTCAGTGATTTAAGATACTTACCAGCACACATGGGAGAAAGGGGTGTGGAACCCAGATGAGGTTTTGTGGTCAAGCTGCACTTGTTCTGCATCTGGGTGGCTGCAGCCTCCTGTCTTGTTCCTTTGTGGCTCATACTGCACCCTGAGCTTTCTGAAGGGTCCTCATCAGCGTTCAGGAATGCAGTGGTGAGATGTTCTGGACCCGAGGGGACCGTAGGCACCCTGAGCACCTTCCTTTTCTTACCTGCCTTTTAACTTTGAAAGCTCAGCCTTCCTCCTCTGCCACCACCTGCAGGGTAACAGCCCTGGTCTTGTCAGGTTACTATAAGCGTGCTTTGTCTCTCCTCTACACAGAGAAAAGAAGTTAAAGGCCAGAGTCCAAGAGCTGGTGAGCGCCTTGGAACGACTCACCAAAAGCAGTGAAATCCGACATCAGCAATCAGCAGAGTTTGTGAATGACCTAAAGCGAGCCAACAGGTAAAATCTCCATTTTGGATTCCAAGTGGTGCCTGAACTCCTACACAAGGGAGGGCATTTCTTAAGTTGCTTGAGTCAGCTCCAGGGAGGGAATGGCGAGTCCTCACCAGCCTGTCCCCCAACCCCTCATCCCAAACCAGGCCATTTCCTGGCTTTTCAAATACTTGGGCATTGGTTCCCAAGGTGTTCCATAGGAAACCAAGAAGTGCTCAGTAAAAACTTGTCCTTGGGCCAGATGTGTTTGGGAAATGCAGCATACTATGGTCCCCTTAACAATTTCTACAGTAAAGGTTCTGAGAAGTCATATACAATTAAAAAAAAGGTACTTAAGCCAACATTTTCCCAACCAAATTGGCTATAGAACTTTCATGTGAGCAATGGTTTTTAGTTTTTTTTAAACATGATGGTTTTTACTTATTTTTTTAAGTACACTCTGGCTTCTAAGGTGGGGCTCTAACTCATGACCCCAAGATCAAGAATTACTCTACCAACTGAGGCAGCCAAATGCCCCTATTTGAGGAACATGAAGTATCTGGTGGACACTTATGGAGCACTGCTGTAAGATAGCAGTCCCAAGCTTTTGGGACTCAGGACCCTTTTATGCTCATAAGAACTTTGTTCTCATAAATTACTTATCTATTGATAAATTTCAGTTTAGAAACTGAGAAATTTTTGTTTTTGTTCACCAAAAATTACAAATACTAATAACAAATGGGTCATATATAATACCATTGGCATTTTAGGAAAGTGGCACTGTTTTTACAGTCTGCAAACCTCTTTAACGTCCGGGTTAGTAGAAGGCAGCTAGAGCCACACCTCCCCTTCTACAGGCAATGTATTGTAAATAGAAACCCAGCTGCATGCGGACCCGAGGTAAAGGGCATCCAAAGCCGTTCTCCTGAGGCTTTTGGGAATCCCAGGGAGTCGCCCTACAGACCACACTGGGAGGTCCTAACTGTACATGGAGGGGCCTGGGAGGCTATTTTGGACCAGCGCCAGGTATGAGGACTTCCCTAGGCCTGGGCTCACCCTCTGCTCTTCCCACCAGGCTCCTGGGGAGATGGTTCAGAGAGGCTCATGGTAGTTGATGGCCTTGGGTTCTGAATTCCATCAGCCTGAAGCGAGAAATCATCAGAGGCTCTTTCTCACCCCACCCTGAGGGGGGGGTGTCACTCAAGACTGTAGGGCTTGAAGACCATCTGTTGCAGGCAGCCGTGGAATGACAGACACTCGTTACTTGTACTTATTTTTAAAAGATTTTATTATTATTTTTTAATCAGAGAACAAGCAGGAGAGGCAGAGGGAAAAGCGGGGCTCCATCCCAGGACCTGGGATCATGACCTGAGCAGAGGGCAGACACTTAACCAACTGAGCACCCACCCCACGCACCCCTCATCACTTATGACTCTTCCTTCTCCTTCCCCCTGCTCCCACACAGCAACCTGGTGGCTGCCTACGAAAAAGCCAAGAAGAAGCATCAAAACAAACTGAAGAAGCTGGAGTCTCAGATGATGGCTATGGTGGAGAGACACGAGACCCAAGTGAGGATGCTCAAGCAAAGAATAGCTCTGCTGGAGGAGGAGAACTCAAGGCCGCACACCAACGAAACTTCACTGTAATCAGCACTTGGGCACCAAAGCTCTGCCTGTGGAAGCTAAACTCGAGCAGTCACCAGGGAGAGAAGGGCCCGGGGAGACGGCACCTGATGAGAGAATGACAAAAGGGAAGGCTGGCAGGTGGGTCAGCACCTGCA
This sequence comes from Spilogale gracilis, assembly GCA_004023965.1. Classification (NCBI taxonomy): domain Eukaryota; kingdom Metazoa; phylum Chordata; class Mammalia; order Carnivora; family Mephitidae; genus Spilogale; species Spilogale gracilis. The sequence continues at coordinate 4,397 of PITA01004011.1, forward strand.
CAATGGAGCTCCGGGGACGAATGGCCTGGTGACACTGTGTAGACTCTAGCCAGAGGATCCTGGTCCTCCCCTTCTGGGTCCATGGACAGCGTGTAAATACCTGCTGTGTGTGCCATGCTCGGTAGGCCTTGCTTCTGCTTCCAGCACAGGCAGTTACTCTCCCTCCTGTTCACTTTCTGGAGGTTGTGCCTCGGTAGAACCGTCAGCATTTGTTTTAGAAGACCATCCGTTCTTCTTTCTGGTAGTAACCGGACTTCTGTCATCCCATTTCTCCTTCCTTTCTTCTTCAGGGATAAACACTGACACACGTGGAAGTGCGGAGGGGATGTCTTCAGCCTCTACAACTGCTGATTTGCTTACTGCAACGAGGCTTTGGTTTTTGAGACCCACATACTAGCTCTGAGATACTGGCTGTCACTCAGAGGTGCTCAGAGAGGTAGATTACAGAGGATGGTACTTTGGGCTTATAGTTCTAGATACATTCAAGTTACAGGTGGAGCAAGCCCAGGGCTTATGCCTGAACCGTTCTGTTTGGGAGAATGAGCACTTCTTTCACCTCTCACTGTGGAGGTAGGGCTGGGAAGGGCACTTTTGACAGTGGGATTTTTCCCTCCCAGTGGAGCTTATTAAAGCCAAGACAGAGCTGAGATGGTCCTGTTGAGACATAGAGTGGAACTAAAATTTTATCAGGAGTTTCTTCAAGAGCAGAGGAGCATTGTTAGTACTTTTGCCCGCCTTAGGGCACCATATAACTGCTGTTCTGCATGAATCAAAATTCACCTCCGAGTATAGACGTAGCTCTGGACCTGCCTCTATTTTTCTCCAAGGGCAAGAGACAGGACACCAAATAGAATGTTTTGCTCCCACCTATTTGAGAGACGGCTACTGAACCACTAGTTCAAGACTTCGCTCCTGCTGATACGAAGGGCAGGAGGTGAAGGAATGAATGGTCGTCGAGGCTTCCTTTTATCCCGCATCCCCCACCCCAAAGTGTGGTTAATATATGGTACTTACACAGGTTAAATTTTAAGCAAAATGCTGACAAGGCTGGGCCAGGACCAAAGTACCTGAATTCTTTCTTAAATTCATTATTCCATCTCCTATCTTTCAATTCTTAGTTACCCTATACTGATACATTTTGAAGGACCACTTGTCTTTCACCACTTGACAGTAGTACTTGGGCCACCTAAGTCCCCTGAGAATTACATCTCAATGCCAGAGCTCACAAAGTTTTGTTTATGACCAGGTCTCCCCATTAGAGTCCCAATGTCCATGAGCTGACAGCCTGTTTTCAGACAAGCTGATACAAGTTCCTCAGCCTTCTTTGCAATGGAGAAGACCACTCCAGCCACCACCTTGGAGGGCAGAGCAGTTCGAGCAGTTCTAGGCCAAAAGCAACCACTCTTCTTTCTTAGGCCAACAGTAAGGCTGCCCATTGTACCCAAAAAAGCCACCAAAACCCAAAAAAACTGTTACCAGTCTGGAAGGACAAGCTTTGGCTGCTTTGATCACTGTGAAAGTGCCCACTGCTTCCTGAGTCTGTTACGAATCTACCACTTAGTCAACGTTGGTTCTTGTGACTTTTTTTTTAAATCAATTTTTACTCTTTGGATAATTTCATTTTGTCATAAGGAAAATGTGACGGGAGTTATGAGCAAAAAAAAAAAAAAAGTTTAAAGGACAAAATACTGGTTTATCCCATTTTTCCAGCTTGCCAAAGGGAAATATATATGACTGAACATTCAGAACAGACAGCTTTCATCTTCACCAACAATGAAAAGTATATCTAATCTACCATTCTTGGTCCAAGTTCAAAGAAAACTCACCCTTTTAGGGTCATGTAACTCTTCCAGACCCAAGAGGTCTCAGCTTCTCCATTATAAGCCCCAGTATTACCCTACCTGGCCTCCTTTTGAATTTATACGTCAACATAATACTTTTAAATATGTGATGACTGGGTGGAAACTTTCCCCAAAACACTGTTACATTTATAAATGTGTGGAATAAAAGAAAGAGCAAGTAGCTGATTTCCTTTCCTTGTTTTTTTCAAATACTCCCTAAGACAAGATCCTTGCTAAAGGTGCACCATAGGCATGTTTATGCTAACTGGGGGCCCACTAAAACCACACTGAATAATTGCCTGAAATTTTTTTTTTTTTTAATAACCTGAGTTTCTCTTTCTAAATAGTAGCTGGTTTATATTAACTTCTCTGTCAAAGGTAAATAATGATACTGATTTAACCTGTATGAGGCTGAAAGTCTTCAGACTTCGATGTTTTTGTTTTCTACTTCCCTCAATGGCTAGTTACCTCTTTCACGCAGTCACCTTCTCTGTTCCATCTTTGGCTCTTAGAGAAACAGGCATGGGAGGAAAGGACCCATTTCACAGTTCCCCTGGAGTCTATTTCCCACTGCTGAATTAAGGTAAAAACCACAGGCAAAACAGGCTTCCGTCCAACTGGAGTGGCATCAATGTGCAGACCTACCACCCAATCCGATGTTCTGCCAAAGCCTATCTGCACCAGCGGCCAAAGCTGCTGTGGACACACAGGTGGTAAGATCCCTCTTGGCGACTTAGACCAAAAGTTATTTATGATTAAATATCTTAAGTGATCAGACAGTTGAGATTTATCATGCTCTTCCTCCCTCTCCTGCTCCAGCCCCAGAGGTACCCTTGATGTTTCATCATTGCCAGTGCAGGTAATTAACTGTTTCAGATTTACACTCATCTATAAGCATGTCAGCTTTCTGAAGTTACTAGCCAACCTGCCTGAAACTGGAATGTTTGTTAGGTTAATAAAAAATTAAGTGCCAGTTAAACATAACTGCTTAATTCTCCTTTGAGATGCTTGCACTTGTTTTTTTAAGTCTTTCTCTGAGCGTGCAGCAATACTTTTACAGGGATCTCAGAGAACTTCAAATTAGAGCCTTAACATTCTATTTCAGAAAGGCAGTCCAAATTAAGAGCCTATAGGATTTCTTCTTAAAAACTGTTTAGTAAAATCCTTACTAGCCTCATCCTAAGAAAAACTTGGAACTGTATGAAAATCTCCTAGTTCCTACCTGCATACTGAATACATTATTTTAAAAGCAAAAAACAGCCCACAGTTTTACCTCATCTGGACTGGACTAGGCCAGCGGCATGAGTTAGACGTCTGGAGTTGCCTGTTCCCTTTAAAGGTATTCCTACGGCTCACTAACGTTATCCTGCAATTTTTAAAAACTCGATTTTCTTAAAGCTCTCGAGAGTTTGGGGTGTCATGCTATATTTTAAGTAGTGAGAAAGACATCTGGACTACAGAAAACACCCAAAGGAGCCCTAAAACTTAAGCCATTTGCAAATGCCTAACTGGGAGTTACATCTCTTCCATGAAACTACGAAAGCAAAAAGACCATGCTGAATTTATAGCTGTACCTGTATTTCTAGATGCAGCAAACAGACATGGAACATTTTTGGAGGCCAAAAGGGAGAGAATTCTCTGATGAGTGAGATTTCTGCATTGAACTGAATTAGGGTGCAGCTACAGGGTTGCCAAGGTTTTCTGGGAGGGAAGGGAGGATAAGTAACATTTCTGAGGTTTTTTTCTACAGTGACAGCTTTGTAGGACAATAGTATTAAAAAATCTCCAAAATCACATAGCAAGTATTTTTCTATCTATGTGGAATGGCCTATTTGACAAGAAGTGATACAAACTCTACTTGCCCACACCTGTTTCTCCCGAGGTTTGTCCAAATCCTATTCTGCTTCATTGAAACCTTGTGTTTATGTAGCGCAGGCTGAAGTTAGCTATGAATCTGTGGCCTTCTGAAGTTCCTTGTCTCACACACATGACGTTACTGTCTAAAGTACATGTGATTCACTATTAGATACATGTCTTAGGTTGCCATGCATTGACTTTTCAGAATTGGACCTAGAAATACCAACGTAATGCTGGTTGCTGCCACCAGATCATCACTGAGCACTCAATGGCTGTTAAAATACAAAAAAGTAGAAAAGAGTAAAAGCTGAAAAACAGCTGTCCCTGCATTCTTGTTTTACCAATTCCTACATAAAGATCGTTTCATATCCAATGGTTGCATTAAGAGTTACAGTGGATAAATTCTCTATCACACTGCATCTGAGTGAGCTCTTCCATGTTACCCAGACAAGAACTCATTCTGCCTTGTAATAACAACTGCTATTGGTAACTAGGATCCTTGACTAACAGTGCTTGATTTTTCCATAATCAAGGTTGCTATAAATCACTCATCAACTGATCATCTGAAGTACCAGCTCAGCAGAATGAAGCAGCAAGCTATATACAGAAGTCCTCCACATTCAAACGGATGACTTGCTTTTAGTTCTTGCTGTACCTTTCGCTTTTGCACTTTCTGCAAATCAAATCCATGTGGAATGTGTTGTTTGTAGAACTCAGGATTCACTGAGTGCTCGTGTCACAACTGCCAAATGAATGAGAGCCCCTAATAACCTGCTTTTGTTTGAACCTAATGCAAAGATAATGATACATGTTCACTTTTCTATTTTTAATCAGTTTTAGATATACTATCAAGACTTATTTACTTTGCATGAGATTTGTTTCCAATTAGAAAATGTGCTCTTTTTAAACAACTTGAATTAGAAAAACCTGCTTGAATGTACTGTCAGTTATTAAAGCACATGTGACTAAGTTTGCATTTGTCAGTATTGTTCTACTGTCTGTACTGAATTTTTAAGTTGCCCCTTAACACTGTACTTACACCTTGTAATTTTTGATTCTTCACTTGTATGCTTTAAATGTTTCCAGATGCCTTTAGTTTTAGCTGCTGTAATATAGCCACTTTGTGTTATTTGATATAGAATTGTTTAAAAGAACTCCATTTATTTATACAGAGACATTTATAATATTTTACAAACATTCTTATATTCTGAATAAATATTTCTAATTCCATGATGTACTTTAGCTGTGTTCATTAAAGGATGGTAAGATTGTCCCACAATACTACTGAGCCTGTAAATGTCAAACCTCAGCTGCTTCACATTAATTTGAATGCCCTAGTCAAAGCTGGGGACCAGAAGACACTGTATTAGGTCCCAACAGCCAGAGGACCCTCATTTATCACCAATTTCTATTTGGCTGTCAAAATTTGGTATGAATGGGAAGTTAACTACTGAAAAATGTTTTTTCATTATTAAAAATTAGGGAAACAATATAATCAAGAATTGGAAGTATAAGGAAGTCACACATGACAACAAGAAAGATGGCAAGCAGCTTTGCAATATGTCTATTACAGGAACAATGTTTTCCTGTAATGTGGTCAGCTCTCAGTATGAAACCAAAGCGTAATACCTTGGTCCTCCTCTTTAAAATTTTAAATAAAAATCATATAGCAGAGGCTTATGGTGGAGAAGAATGTATTTCTCCCATGATCCAAGGACTGTTAAGTATTCTACTTGGGAAGTCTCGAGAACAACTGTTGAAGAATTTCTGGATTGTATGTATTAGTCAATTTTGCATATATAGATATAAAGGTTTTAAAAAATTTATTCAGCAGGGGGAGAAGCAGGCTCACAGAGCAGGGAACCCAATACGGGACTCCAACTCAGGATCCGGAGATCATAACCTGAGCTGATGATAGATGCTTAAGGACTGAGCCATCCAAGTGCCCCCCAATTCTGCTTTAAAGCAATAACTATTAAGTGCTTGAAATGAAGAATATACATACCAGTTCTTTATTTTCACTTTTGCAGAGACATTCTTTTAATAGTTCTTCCCATCATATAAACATGTTTTTATCTCATACTTGTCATATTTTATTGGTCCAGAGACAGAGACAAAATATGAGTAAGCTGGAACCTATGGTAACAAGTTAACAGTAGCAGAAACCAGGTTAAGGTAGTAGTTAAAACTGCCCAAGCAGCAAAATTTATTGATATTGCACTACACACAGTCTAAATTTAACACGATACTTTTACAGAAAGCCAATATTTGAACAATCAACTGTAAAAATGTTTTAAAATACAAAAGGAAACCTTCATTCATTCAAATTGTATTCTGTAAGATAAAAGGTTAATTTCTGAACTGGTGTTATTTACATCAAAAAGCTTCAACAAGCATAACTGTTAAGACACAGGACTTTGTTCATTTTCTCAGGGGAGAATACAGCTGGCACTGCTAGTCAACTTTGGAAGTACAATAATCCTGCAAACATTTAAACTCACTGGAAATGCTTAATTAATGATAGTCACACCCAATATAAGTAAGAATCAGTCCTCATCCTTTGATTAACACTGAGGGAAAGAGACAAAGCTGATGTTTAGCCAAAATGTAATAAATTCAGAAACACAATAAATCCAATCAAAAGGTATCAATCTGCATAACAACAAGGTAAACTCAACAAGTATTCTGGGGTCCTTTTATGTTCTGACAATTTACCAAAATAAGCACCAGGAATTTCATTACTACCACAGAAAGAATTACTCCAATGGTTTACTTATACAGTCTTTTTCCAAACATTAAAATGCCCTAGAAGGTAAAGTCATAAAATACTGTGACAATTAAGGCAAAATTAAATGTTAAATCATTTCATATAAGACAAAAGTGATCACTGAAAAGTTTACAAATCTAGTTATCACATTTAATAAAGTCCAGTTTGCTCAACATCCTATTTAGTGAAACCATTTCAATTTTCTTCTACCAGCTTTTGTAGGTCCCACATGACATTTAATATGACTCAGCACAAATATCTTCACCTTCTTCAGTCTAAAACCTTCTCCCAAGGAAACTTTTAAGATTACACATCTTCCTTGAAGATTACCTAGTTTCTGCAGCATAAAAGACACTTCAAACCCTCATTTTAGAAGTGGTAGGGTTAAAAAAAAAAAAAATTCTCATTCCCTTTCCTCACCCAACTAACCTGAATGAAAGACAATTTTATAGAGGATTTCACTTGTTATTACATGAACTATAATTCCATTTGATTAATCATTTTATTTTTAAATAAGACTGTTACAAGTTTTCATTAAAGCCAACAGGTCAATCTTTAAATCTGAATTGTGTCAATTACCAAAAACGATTTTTTATAAGGTATTAGGATAATAAACTTAAAACACAATCATAAGAAAAAATATATGTGTGTGTATATAGTGTTATATACACAAATATATATATATATATATGTATGTATACAAAATCGTTGATGGCTTTATTTTCCTTCCTTGTTACTGAAGGAAAAACTTATAAGAAAATGGAAAAGTCGGTCAGCTGTCTCCCATCCTTACTTTGAAGTGAAATATGAGTAAAAAAGTAAAATTAAAAAGACTCAGTTCTTCAGCCATTTATATTTGAAATTAAATGGTACCTGTGCGGCATCCAAAAGCAAACCTAAAATGAACAACAGAGACAGCAGTGCCCTAGGACAATAGTGAAATGCACAAAGAAACTCTTGTAGATATGTCTTTGTGCTTTTCTGTCAGTGCACATTTTGTGGACAGAACATGAAGACAGCAAGCCCCCTTCTAGTCACTCACTGCAAAAAGTATTAACACCTAACTGAACTGCTGAAAAATAGTTACTACCTTGCTAAACTTCATTCAGTTGAGAACCTTTACTTTCCCTTGTTGCCATCCACAGTTGATTATAAAATATCACAAAAGTAATATAAATGGAGATATTTTACAAAGAATTAGCTAATTTCTTAAAGCTTGAGAAATGACTAACAATGTAGATTTGTGCCCAAAATGTAGCTAGACTGTTTCAGAACCTCAATGAATTAAAAACAGATTAAATTAAAATGTTAAATATCTCAGAACGTCCACAACCTAAGACTAATTAAGACCTCTCCAGAACTAAAGAACTAGCAGAACACTGCCCATTTCACCCTAGAACCACAGTTTTCTTTGTTCCCAATCTGACAGCTACATGCACTGAGACCCAAAACAGCACTGGTGTCCATAATCTTCCTCTCTTGTGGCCCAAGGGTCAAATGACATCATCTTGAAGGGCAAGATACGATCACTGCATAAAAATCCCCATTGCGACAGATTTACCATAAGGATGTATCACAAACTATTCTGCTATAGAAGGGACCAAATAAAAAGGGCGGGTGGGGTAGCAGTGGGGACTCCATGGCCTCTTCCTGGCTTCAGAAGGCAATAACCAAAACACTCAAAACCTTTATAAGAGCCCTCCCACCAAAAAAGCAGCACATGTTTATGTTCAAGGCCTTATTCCTCCATTGGACTAAGACTAAAGTCTACTAAGAGAAGGGTCTATGTGGGCTGAAGTTACAAAACAAAGCAACTGATTTCTGCATCCAGTCCCTTTTCCCTGAGCACTGATGCCCAGTACAACACTGCTGATACAAGCACTGTCATGGCTGACTCTTTTCAAATTGTGCTTTCAAGCCATGACCATCGCTAGACCATCCCCTCTACTAACCACAAAAGACACAAGACAAATGGAATCTCTTTACTAGTGATTTCATTAATCTGGGGATCCAGATTAAAGATTCAATTATAAACATTTCTCAAATTAAAACTTCCATACTTTACCATAGTTTTTTTTATTTACATTTCTTTGTACTTTACATTAAAGTCTGAGCAACTAAAGCTGGTGGAAGCCAGCCCTTCCAGTCCATTCCCACGTATGAGAGGTAGCTTTATGCTTTTCCCTAGCTTTACACTACTGTTTCAATAGTAAATGCTGTTTGTCGTAAGAGAACTAGATGGAAAGGAATGGATCACCATTCAGGACGAATGTATAGCTACCTCATGAAGTGCCTATGTCACAGGTCTGACCATTGCTGGCTGTACTCTTACATTCCTGTAAGAAAGTAGAGCACTTCAGTGTGGTTGGAGTTGTAAATTACCAGCACAGGAAGGACCAGACTCAAAACACCGATCTTTAGAGTGAAAAATTACTTTAGATTCACTGGATTGTTTGGCAACTGTAAAAAAAAAAAAAAAAAAAAATAACAACTTTATCTAGAGCTAGAAAAAACTTAGTCATGGCCACATATATTAGACACTGCTTGGCCTAGGCAATGATCACATTTCTAGCCTAATACAACAGATAGCACTCAAGAACTGGATTATCTTCTAAAAATTTCTTCCTTATACTCTCTTTGCCCAGCAACTATAGCTATCTCCTTCCTTCAGGGCACTTTTGTTCTATAATAATCATCTATCTTATATTTTGAAACTGTAATCCAGAGATTTTGAAAGCATGAGACAGAGCCTATATTGCAACTATTTGCAATCTGCCATCTTCAGGACCTGAGTATAAACTTCAAGAGCAACTCAATTCTAGGAAAAGATGCTGATGCCGTCATAATCTCATTTTTGGAGTTCTCAGCAACTATACAAATACACTTTAAAGTCTCAGGACAGAATATAAAATGAGGAACTCTAGCTAGGCTTTACCATAAAGCTATCAGAAATAAAGTTTAACAAAACTGTTGTTTTTAACACCTGTTTACCCAGAGACTGGTACTTAAAGGTAAAGGATATAGATACCTTCAGACAAAGTAACTTTGTCTTGCTTTCATCTAAAGTTAGCAATACATATGAGCCCCTTCCCCAGGCCAGAATATAATCCGAATCAAAATCACTGACACTTTCTTCAATCATAAAAATGTTAATGAATCTGACCTATGATTAATATGCAAAGAAAACACTGCCTCAGAGAACACAGAGACACAATAGATGTCAATCAAAAAATCTCAATAGGCAGAGAGATACTGACACAAAAATAAATTATAAGCCAAGAGATATTATCAGAGTAAGAAAAGTAATTTGGCAAACAGTCTAATTTTTATATTGACTTTGCTCCTTACGATTCAAGTTAACAGTTGAAAACAAACAAAAAGAGGGAATTAGGTAATGAAATGTTTTTACTGTATACATGCACTTAGACCTGAACTTTTCTAAAGACCACCATAATATATTGAGCTTTATAATAAAATTTAAATTTAATCCCTGCGGAAGGCTGCCATTCACTTAGATTTGAGTTTTTTGATATTACAAACTACTGAAGCCATAAAAAACAACGTACCAACCCCATCTTATAGCATAAAAGTATTTTTGCTATATTTTACTATACATCTTCCTTATCTGCACTAATTGATATTTAATAGAAAAATAAAAATATCCAAAGCTCAAAGCAGCAAGCAGTGACCACAAATCCCTTGACAGCAGAGGAGACTTGCTTTTTATATATTAACATGAAAATCCAACTTAAATTTCAAACCTCTTCAAATTTCACCCCTGCTAAGGGTTCTATTCAGTTTATGTCTCAGGAAGAGTGTCACTGGTTGAAATCTTAAAACCATTCATTTGCTATTTCTTAACAAAAACTTGTGAAAGCATGTAAACTATACCCCTATCTTTTGGATAACAATGGTTAAGTACGAAAAAATTCATTTAACATCTTACAAATCATTACAGTTATACATAGAAGCACCTACGAAATTAAAAAAAAATAAGATTCACAGTGCACTGAACCTTGGAACATGTAAGGTTGGAACTTAAGAACATTTTAAAAGTGGATTCAAAGAACTATTTTTCTCTCAAGACATTAAAACACAGTGAAGCCAACACAACTACTCTTCTCATCTAGCTTCTTAAAATGCAGCACAACAGAAGTAAATTATTGCATATTCAGCATACTCCTTTATCACTTCATTTCCTCAAACCATGCTAAAATTTCTCAAAAGAGAAATCCAGTTCTGTGCTAAGCACGGCCTTTCTCAAGGTAACCTGAACACTGAGAAACTAATACACAGGTTCAAGGGAATAAGTATAGCAGATGTACATGAAACAGGCACATCCAACTTACACATTTTCTGCATAGTTAAGTCACATCACACACAAACTTTAACTCACATCTTTTTTTATTTCAAACTGTCAAGAGAGCTAAAAGCCTCAAGTTACCCAAATCCCATCCCAACAATACTCTTACTGTGTTCCACAGTGCGTTAAATGAAGCAGCGCAACAGCAGTAACATTTAACCATAGTTAAACTGCTGTAATGGAAAAGAGATCATCTGTTGGTTCTTGATAAGGCTCAATACCTTTAGAGTACATACTTCTGGTAACTAGCGCTAATCTCTTTTGCTTTTGTAATAAGAGCTGAAAAACCCAACTCTAGGCATCAGAAAGACTGACCAAAACACTCAAAAAATAAAAACACCACACACACACACACACACACACACACACACACACACGCATGAAATCATTAAAAATTATGTTTGCCAGATGACAGTAAATGAGTGAAAATGATTTGCCTGCTAGGCAAACTAAGTTTTCACTTCCTTAACAATTTAACAGAAATCTGGAATGCTGGGACCAACTATAAATATGGCTCAAGGAGAACCAAGTAAAGCAGCTGTATTTCTGGAAAGAACAGTAAGAGCTTCCAAAAGCAGTCCTATAATGCATTTTTAAAAAGGTCACAGACAGAGTCACAAGTTTGTCACATTAAAAGATGCAGGATTATGGATAACCTAATTTTTAACACACTGCTAAAATCATGAATTCTCCTGCTTAGCACCAAGTGGGTGACACTTAATAATAAATAGAATTTCTCCTTTAAAATCCAGCCATTTAAAAAGCTAAAGCAAAAAAATACCAAGTGAATTCCTCACAATAGTACTTCTTCTGAGAGTCCCACTGGGTTAAATAGAACCCCTATTAAATAGGCTATCTATACAGAATAAAGATTTCTACAGTAAAATTTACAAGCAGAGATATATTCTGTGGATACCACATGTAAAAAAGATTTTTAAAACCCACATGGCAGATGCACACGCACACATATGCTTATATACCACCCCCCAAAAGAAATACCTTCAGTGCGGTCAGAAGCAGCCCAAACACTAAAGCCCCCTTAAAGTCCTGGTGATTGTCCTCAATTAGAGCTGAAATTCTTAAAATGGGCATTGCCATCTTTATTTAAGATCTTTAGATTTAAAAAGCCTAAAGGAGCAAAATACAGTCTTAGAAGTGAATTACAGATGTTATCTTCTTGTTTTGATCATCCCCTAGTGAAATGCTTTATTTGTACTTGGATGAACGGTATACCCCCTTCGCTTCTCGCTCCATCATCAAGGGGCTTCAGCATGCTCATAAAAGCATGTCAGTTTCTGTTACTACTGCAAACTGGAACCTAACACATTAGTTTCCAGAGATCAACACCGAGATGCAATGTAAAAGCTAATAATGTCAGTATTCCACTCATATTTACACAACTGTAATAGAGAATAAATTTTCATGAACGAAACCATCATACAATAACCGAAGAGTTAGCAGCCGGATAGTGAAGACAAGACCAAAGCAGTTGCCACCAAAGCAGTTGGCGGGTCCCCATCTCCATGTTCCATGCTCCCCTCTCCCCAGCACTCTCCTGGGTTCGCTCTCAACTCCAAGTCAGAGCATCTACTTCCTACCCAACAAATTTAGTCCCTCTCCAGGCTGAGGACTTTGTCCTTTAATGAAGTGCTGTGTTCATTTTTAACATGAACATTACATAGTACATGGTGGCTCTAAATAAAACCTTTCAACAAATCTCCCAGCACAGGAGGATTAGAGAACCTAAGTGGTTAGAAGTGGAGAAATGCACAAAATGCCACCAAAGCAGATGACCTGCAATCTTGACTTCTGTGACATTTTTAGCTCTTGCATTCACTTTTTATGGTTTAATGTCTTTAAAAAACGTCAACATAAGGAAACTTATTGCAATCACTGTCATGGACAGATGGAGCATGCCCATTGACTTGGCTACCTGATGATGACTCAAACACTTTTTTCTTGACCAGAACACGAAATAAAAATCACAATCACACAGAAAAAAAATGCTCTCATAAAAAGCAACTTAAATTCGTTAGCCAAACACTGAAAAGGTATATCTGTATAAAAGGTTATAACTGCATTTACAGTGCAAACTCATGTTTCTTTCTACTCTCTCTTCTGCAGAGAACATTATTTTCAGAAACATCATTGCCTCCCTGCATTTCTTTAAAACACCTGAGAAAGGTAAGGCTCAAAGAGACACCCACTCAAATGCAATAGGTCTCTGATACTTCCACAACATATTTGCTGCTATCAAAGGTCCAAGATTTTCATTATAGCATTATGGTCAAACTTAAAACTCAAAAAGGCTCTGGATGAAAAGGGGAACTTGCAATGACCATTACACGCCACAGACTGTCCCTCGGCATGTTCTAGCAACTGGTCTTCACCGGAGTAAGGCAAGTCATATACAGCATCTGTATCAATAAATAAATAAATAAACAAACAAACTCAGTAACTTAGTAAGAACTCAAATAGTGCCCTTCCCACCTTTTTTTTTTTTTTTTTTAAGATTTTATATTTATTTGACAGAGAAAGAGAGATCACAAGTAGGCAGAGAGGCAGGCAGAGAGAGTGGAGGAAGCAGGCTCCCTGCTGAGCGGAAAGCCAGATGTGGGCCTCAATCCCAGGACCCTCAATCCCAGGACCCTCAATGCCAGGACCCTCAATGCCAGGACCCTGAGATCATGATCTGAGCTGAAGGAAGAGGCTTTAATCCACTGAGCCACCCAGGCGCCCCCAGCTTTTGTTATTAAGGAATGCATGTACAGTATATATTTTTCCTCACTACACTCTAAATCTAACCTAAGTAGAACCACCAAAATACTTTCCTTTCCCTAAACTGTGGCTCAACTGATTTTTTTTTTTTTAAGATTTTACTTATTTATTTGACAGAGGGAAACACAGTTGGAGAGGGAACACATGCAGAGGGAGTGAAAGAGGGAGAAGCAGGCTTCCCGCCAAGTAGAAGCCTGATGTTGGGCTCAATCCCAGGTCTCCGGGACCATGACCTGAGCCGAAGGCAGTCGCTCAACCAACTGAGCCACTCAAGCACCCATCAACTGACTTTCTAATCTACAATTATTTCCACACATTCATTCGAAATCTTAACCTCAGCCTTCAAGACCCTTAATATTCACATGCTTTCAAAAATGGGCATACTTTTGTCTGCATCCCATATTTGTTTTCTGTGCCAACATAAAAGGAGCTTCCTAACAAAGATTAAAATGTAAGCACTGTAAGGGGAAAAAAGGGCAAGGACTGTAAAGATAACAACTGTTATCTAAGATTTATAAGGAGTCCAATTCTAGAGAAGTAAAGGTGGAGCTTCCTAAATCTTTAGGGAATACATTAACCTAAAGAAAAATCCAAATTTTGGGGCGCCTGGGTGGTTCGGAGGGTTAAGCCCCCGCCTTCTGCTCAAGTCACGATCTCAGGGTCCTGGGATTGAGTCCCACATCGGGCTCTCTGCCTGCCTCTCTATTTGTGACCTCTCTCTGTGTCAAATATATAAATAAAATCTTTAAAAAGAAAGAAAAAGAAAAAGAAAAATCCAAATTTTTAAAATCAAAGTCCAACAAAACTGACAACTTATCAGGGTTTATTTTTGTTTTGTTTTGTTTTAAAGGTAGAGGAGACGTGAGCAGGAAAGTGGATTGGGAACAGACATCAAGAGGCTGAGGCACAGGCACCAGGGAGGTTCAGTCGGTTAAGGGTCTGCCCTCAGCCCAGGTCATGATCTCAGGGTCCTGGGATCAAGTCCCATATCGGGCTCCTCACAGGGAGCCTGCTTCTCCCTGTCCTTTTGCCCTTTCCCCTGCTTGTACATGCTTTCTCTCCAATAACTAAATAAAATCTTTAAAAATAAAAAAAAAGAAAGAAAGAAAGAAAGAAAAAGAGGCTGAGGCAAAAAGAAAATCTCAAATGAGGTTTCCCAAGACAAAAATCTTTTTATACTTGACCTTTCAAGACAAATTTTATATGTCCATAACATGCCCAAGCAAGCTGGGTATATGAAGTTATACCTTCTTTTAATGTCTTCTTCCTGAACATACGGCTTTTTAAAGATTTTGTAAAGTAACTGATTTCTGAGTCCACGTTAATTAAACTACCAGCCTATCATGTCCCCACCAAACATGGCCAGAAAAATCTTATTAAGGATCCTCTGACCTCCATACCTATAATATACCAAACTAATTATAGTTCCTTTGACTTCATAGTTAACCTTAATTTTCCAAAATAGTAAGGTTAAAGCATCTTTTAAAACAGCATTTATCCTACTTAAACCATAAATAGTACTACAAGAAGGACGCCTGGGTGGCTCAGTTGGTTCAGCAACTGCCTTCAGCTCAGGTCATGATCCCAGAGACTTGGGATTGAGTCCCACATTGGGCTCCCTGCTCGGCAGGAAGCCTGCTTCTCCCTCTCTCACTCCCCCTGCTTGTGTTCCCTCTCTGGCTGTGTTTCTCTTTGTCAAATAAATAAAATCTTTAAAAAACAAAAAACAAAACAGTACTGCAAGAAAATATTATAATGCTTCTTCTTATGACTTTTTTATGTAAAAGGCTTAAATTTAAATGGTGAATAAATGTACATATCTACTGCACAGGGATTTCACACAATTCAAAACAGCAAGCACATAAGAAAAATCTACTGTACTTACAAATGACGCCTATTAAATCAGTATTACGAAAAAACTTTCTACATTCATCACCATTACTTTCAAATCAGATCACATACCTACTCTTCATAACTGAGAACGAAGAAGTTCCAGATGTCATTTTAATAAAAATATGGATAGCCCATAGTACCTCCTTGAAAGTGGGGACAGTTCCCCTTCCGAAGTTAATACTCTTATTCATTTATGTGAGAATGAGGTCTCCTCACCTTTGCAATACTTGGTTCTACTCTCCTCTAATATTTATTGACTTACCATGTTCACACAGAGCATCAAGGTTTGACATTTGTACACAAAAATAGCACACTGAAAGGAAAAATCATTTCCTCTTGGTCATGTAAGCAAGTTTCATACTTAGACACCATGACCGCATATATGAACTCTCTACAGACATGTGCAACTCTTCCTGCTTACCTATCACAGTCCATCATACTCTCAACTAAAATCAAAGTTAACCAAATGAAATCCCACCAGAGATCTTAAAAAGAAAATGACTTGCCTGTTTCGAAATTATCCTGAAGTTTTCGTGGATGAAGTCTTTTTTCACATTTCTATTAAAAAAACACACACACACACACACAAACACACACAACACACAAGCTGCAGTTATTCTACTTACCATAAATAAAGGGATATATGATCAAATTTCTCAGGAAGAAAATTCAACGAGTAATATAATCACCATCCCCAGTCTTACGTTGTTTTTTTTTTTATTTTTTTATTTTAAGCCTAAAACATTTTTTAGTTCTTGATTACATGTACATAATAGAAACACCAGAAAAGGAAAATTACTCATTAAATTTCTTAACCCAGAAATAACTAAGTACTAACATTTTGGTGTACCATTGTAATTTTTTCTCTATGAAGACACTGTAAATTTTCATATAATCACTAAAAATTAAATAGAATTACTCAGTACCTAGGACTATTCTATAACCTACTTTTTTTTTTTTTTTTAAGATTTATTTGAGAGAGAGAAAGCGTGAGTGCGTGTAACCAAGGCAAGGGAGAGAGGGAGAGAAACTCCAGGAGACTCCCCACTGAACGCAGAGCCCAACATGGGGCTCAGTCACAGGGGGCTCAATCCCACGACCCTGAGATCATGACCTGAGCTGAAATCAAGAGTTGGATGTTTAACTGACTGAGCCACCCAGGCGCCCCAATCTACTTTTTAAATGTAATATATTAGGAACATATTTTTTCAATAAATATAAATCTACACCATCATTTTTAATGACTACACAGTAGTCTACTGCACAGATCTATGATATTGCATTTAAAATCATATTCTTGGATATTTAGATTGTGTCCATATTTTCATTATTCAAAAGAGTAATGGGATGAACATTCTTTAAAATTTTCTTCTAGAGAAACAATTTAAGAACCTTTCCAGGCTTCCCATATAGTCAAGCTACTCTCTAGAAGACTGTACCAATTAGTTATAAGTATTGCCAAAACACTCAACAATATACAAATGGCTCTCTTTTTATCTGTGCTGACAGGAAAGAAGTATAAAAGTAAAAGGAAAGTAACCTAACAGTAAACTGATCTTTAGCATGTGTTTGCCCATGAAATCAATATACCCCAAGTTAAGTAAACAGCAAATAGAAACTGAGGTAAAAAATTTTGGCTAAAACCTTAAAACTACTATTACTACCCACTATTAAAAAAAATAAAAGGAGGTGAAACTACAAGAAAACTCAACATACAAATACCAGGACTTACACAAAAGATAAGCAATGGAGACTCATTAGTTATAAATTGCTACTTTCTGGAGCACAGACTAAAAGAGTGAAAGTAAATGCCTTAAAATGCTCAGTTTTCTGTCTGCAGGCCTAGTCTAAGATTATGGCACCAACTTTAATTTCCTAAATTCTATCAACTTGCAGGAAGAAATACACCATGATGTTCTTCCTAACTCTCCACTTAATTAAAACAATACAGACTCTATAGCTAAGGACTTGCTCTTTCTAAAAAGCAGGGCTGACTATACAGTTTTCATAGTATTAAAAAATATTTAAATACCCACATAAAAAAGCAAAAATCAGACATGCAATTGAATCACAAAAATCAGATGTGCAACTGAATCAATGACAAACCTGTAACAGAGTAGCCAGAGATTTTAAGTGAGCAAATAATACAATTTCACTCCATAAAATCTTATCAATGTATCAGTTCAATGTGTTTGACAATGCCCTTGCTCCACTCCTAAAATAGGGTGAACTGCCTTCCTAGATTAAGAGCTATAAGTCTTACCATCAAGGGATTCTGCTGCTTGGCTGGCTGGCTGTGGACCCCATTTGTTCTTTTCTTTTGATTAGGTGAATCCTGATACTGTTTTCTGCCATTTCCCCTCATACCTTGATTCTGTTTTTCCAATGAGAAGAAATAGAAGAAATAAAATGTAAACCTACAATATAATGTAACAAGACAAAAGCATATACCCCCAAAATTATGTTTACCTGGTTGAATAAGTTTAGCAAAATCCCCCCAAAATTTTCCTAAAACACTGGGGAAACACATCATATCAGTATTTTCTTACAGAACACATTGCTTCACAAAATAAGATTTCTCTAAAGGAAACAGCAAATATAATGGTCCCTAGGAATCTTGTCTTATCCCATTTCTGCTTATGTTTACAATGCAGAAATTTTTTTAAAAAGGGGGGGTGGGGAGAGAAGAAAAAGTCTGAAAACCTTATGTGACTGTCAAAATAACCTCTCTGTGAGGGGAATGCTAAGGCACACTGGCCACAGTTCTTAAAACAAGAAATATATAGCACATGTGATCAACTGTTACCCTAAAATCTGCTTTAAATTATTCATAAACAAGTAACCATTTTTGTATTAGTAATCTTTTATACGAACTAAAGACTGGTATTTTTGTTTAAAGATTTATTTATTTATTTGAGAGAGAGAGAGAAAGTACAAGCAGGGGGAGAGGGAGAGGGAGAAGCAGACTCCCCACTGAGCTGGGAGCCTGACGTGGGGCTTGATCCCAGGACCCGGAGATCATGAACTGAACTGAAGGCAGATGCTCAACCATTCAAGTCACCCAGGTACCTCAAAGACTGGTATTTTAAAAACTTGGGCTATTATCCCTAAAGTCTGAATATGCATTAGTTGACATTTTGCAATTGTATTATTTAACAGGAATTAATTTTCTTACATCCCTCAAAATCTAAGTTTAATTTAAAAAATAAAGTGTTTAGGGCGCCTGGGTGGCTCAGTGGTTTAAAACCTCTGCGTTCAGCTCGGGTTATGATCTCAGGGTCCTGGGACTGAAGCCCGCATCGGGCTTTCTGCTCAGCAGGGAGTCTGCTTCCTCCTCTATGCCTGCCTCTCTGCCTACTTGTGATCTCTTTCTCTGTCAAATAAATAAATAAAATCTTAAAAAGAAATAAAGTTTTTAAACATTAATTTGTCTCTAGAGGTCTTGAAAGGACAGCTAGTTAACAGGACTAAAACAACATGAATAAAATATTTTACTGTATTTTTAAAAATACCAAATATATTTGTTTATACTCTCCTGACAAAAAAAAAGTTAAGCAGTTCTTAAGATAGCCTGAAAACAATAGGTTAACTTTCTTTTAAGTTTTTATTTCAACATGGGGCTCAAACTCATGACCCAAGATCAGGAACTGCATACTCTTCTGACTGAGACCCAGGCATCCCAACAATAAGCTAACTTAAAAATAGTAAGGAACAGAATAAACCGATGCTTGCCAAAGAGGGATGGGCAAAATGGGTAAAGGAGAGTGGGAGACACAGGCTTCTAGTTATAGAATGAGTAAGTAACAATAAAAGGCACAGTGTAGTCAATCACAATGTAATAGCATTATATGGTGGTTTTACGGTGACAGATGGGAGCTACACTTGCGGTAACATACACAGACAATGAATCACTATGTAGTACACCTGAAAATGATGTAACATTCTCAACTATACTCCAATTTAAAAAATATATTTTTTTATTTAAAAAAATTTTTATTTTATTTTTATTATACCCCAATTGAAAAATTATTTTTTAAATAGTAAGGAAATAGGGTGAACTGTTACCACATACTTTTAATTCAACTTCATTCATTCTGCTCTTTCTGGTATTTTTTAGTGTGGTCAAGAAATATAAAGTTTACCACCGTAACTATTTTTAAATGTAGGATTCAGTGGCAGTAAGTACAGTCACAATGTTGTGCAACCACTACCAGTATCCATATCCAGAACTTATTTCATCATCCCAAACAGAAACTTTATACCCATTAAATAACTCTGTATTCCCCCATCCCTCATCTTTGGTCAGCTCAAGTTTATTTGTATCTATAAATTTGTCTATTAGGTAACAAAGACAAATAGAATGGTATAATATTTGTCCATGGTGTGTGACTTATTTCATGCAGCATGTGTCTAAGTTTCAATGACCATGTTGTAGTATGTATGTGTCACGATTTCATTCCTTTTTACGACTAATATACCTCTGTATGTATATTCTGTTCATCCGTTAATTTGTTGACAGACATGTGGGCTGTGTCTACCTTTTGACTACTGTGAATAATGCCACTATGAACACTGGTATACAAGTTACCTGGCTGAGTCCTTGCTTTCAATTTTGTAAAGTATATACCCAGGAAGTGGAAATGCTGGATCATATGGTAATTCTGTATTTAACTTTTTAAGGAGCCACCAAACTATCTTCCATGGCAGCTGCAACATTTACATGCCCACCAAGAAAGCAGGGGAATTCTAATTTCTCCACATTCTTGTCAACACTTGCTACTTTCCATTTTTCCCCCTTATTACAGCTATCCTAATGGATATGAAGTGGAATCTCAGTGTGGTTTTGATCTGCATTTCTCTAAAGATTAATGATGCTGAGATTCTTTTCATGTGTTTACTGGCTATTTGCATAACCGCTTTGGGAAAAATGTTTATTCAAGTTGTTTGCTCATTTTTTAATTGGGTTTTTTTCATGGATTTGCCTGTCATCCTCACGCAGAAGTCATGCTAGTCTTCTCTGTATCATTCCAATTTTAGGATATGTGCTGAAGTGAACACTAACTAGGAGTTTTTTGAGGCTGATCAGATATGTGATCTCAAATATTCTCTCATTCTGTCATCATTTCACTCTTTGAGTGTCCTCTGATATGCACAAAAGATTGTAATTTTGGTGAACCCAAAATATTTTTTTAAAGAATGAAAACAAGGGGCGCCTGGGTGGCTCAGTTGTTAAGCGTCTGCCTTTGGCTCAGGTCATGATCCCAGAGTCCTGGGATAGAGTGCCACACTGGGACCCCTGCTTAGCAGGAAGCCTGTTTCTCCCTTTCTCACTCCCCCTGCTTGTGCTCCCTCCCTAGCTGTGTTTTTCTCTGTCAAATAAATAAATAAGTAAATAAATAAATAATCTTAAAAAAAATGAAAACAAAAAAGAGCGACACACAAATGGATGGCTAAAATGATAAAGACAGATACTGCCAAGAATTAATAAGGATGCCCAACAAATGGAGCTCTCATATATTTGGTTGGGGATAACTTGAAAATAGGCATATCCATTGATCCAGAAATGTTTATTACCTATACACAAAATAATGCTCATTAAAATATATGTACATAAATATCCATAGCAACATTGTTTGCAAAAGCCCAAAACTGAGAACCATTAACAGCACAATGGATAAATACAGTGTGGCATAATCATGCACTAGAATACAACACAATAATAAACCTTTCATTGATGGTATATATACCAAAGTCAGATGATAATTTTTATTACTTACTACACTGTATTTATACCCAAACTATAAAGGTTAAGAAGTCTCAACCATGCTTCAGATCACAAGTCGGGAACACAAAGTCTTTGATCAACAATTCAGAGCTCTGTAACAGGTAATCTGCAATTCTTCAATTCAGATACATTTCAAAATCAAATTTAAAGTTATGAAAATCTTTAAATGTATTATCACTCACCTTTGCTTTTAAAAGGTCAGACATTTCGGAATGATTATTATATGGCTTTTGCTGCAGTGGTTGCCTGTGCTTTACCCACTGGTCACCAGGAGAACCTTCAGGAAATAACTGCTGACTGTGGCGGAATTTGGTTCGACTATACCAAGATTAAAAAAAAAAAAACAGATCACAAAATTTTCACTTAAAATTCTTCTAACACCTTGGTAGTTTATCTTATAGATCATGAACTTTACTTTCTTATTTACTGCGTACCTTCATGCAGTGGAATGCAAGTTCTGTAAGGGCAGGGATTCTTATCTACTTTACATACTGCTTTATCCCCAGCATGCAGTAGAGTGCCTGGTGTTCATTATTTCTTGAAAGAATTAATAGTGTTACTTTTAATCCCAAACTTCCCTCAGTTATCCATATTACCTCCTCCCTACAAGGGATTGTACTTTTAAAAACCTGAAGAAAATAATTCTAAATTTAGCTGAAACAAACAAATATAAGTAGATATTCCTTCTTAATAGGAGAGACAACTCATTCTCAACCAGGATGTTTAAAGTGTAGAATTTATAACAGGTCCGTTACAAATCCCCTCCAGGCTAGAAGAGGATCTGAAAATTTAAGCTATATTCTAAAGCAAAAATTAAGGGGCCCAAGACAACAGATGAGCAAATTAAATAAAGGTCTGATCTCAAATTCTTATGTGAAAGAGTTTGATTGTAAAAGGTTGTATTCACACGGTAGCTTGTAATACCATTCTATAGTACCACTTACACATATAAGAACAGTCTAGAGTCACTGATCTGAAGAACGGTACTACAGTGATTGTTTCTGAATTTTAGAATTCTTCTCCTTTTCCATTTAAAAATAATAAAACTGCAGTATGCCTACTTTCTTGAGACAAAAATTCAGGTATTTCCTTCAACACATCATCACAGACATTAGTCTCTATGCTAAAAACACACCATCCTGCATAAGAAACCTGAAATTTGTTTAGAGTTGCTTCATAATGTCCTTACTCCGCTCTCCAGGACCACAAAGTCTAGAACTAAAAGATATGTGAATCACCTCACACACTATGAGGACAGAGTCTCCCAAACATGAACAGTCATACCACTGTTTTTCAAACACTGTCCTTTGTAACTTTTCAATAGTATGTTCCTTTTAAATCTTAACTACACTCCTGTCTACTTTTCCTATACTGTTTCACTTATGCCTTGTAGTATATCATTTGGGTATTATAATCACAGGTTCTGAAAGGCAGAAATGACTCTCAAGGCATTTAGTCCAAGCTCCTGTCCTCATAAAATCCAACTAAGATGGAATATTCCCTATGTATTTAAAAAAAATATTGACTGTAGATGTGGTTTGTTCCTGTTTAATTTTTGAAGCCCTCAGATAAAATCAGAACATCTAAGTTAAAGAAAATGTATAATGCAATTCTTTCTAAACCTAACAAATAAAAGTTCTAGCAAGCTTACATTACAAATATATATGCTTATATAGCAAAATTATTTACTCACCCTACCCTGTAATTGTAATTTGGATAAATTAAGTTCCAACCAAGAAAATGTTCTTTGTGGTTCCTGTCCATGTAACAACCATTTTTTTATAGTACAACAGTCTGTTACGGAAAGAAAAGCAGCAAGCCCAAGTCTTCACAGTTCTATCTTTCTGAACAAATTATACATCAGCACTCCTCATCTCCCCTATACAAAAGCATAGCTCAATAGATCCTCCATTCAACAATCTTCAGAGACTCAACTGTCTCTGAAGTAGGCTATTAAGAGAATAAGGGCAACACATACAGAGGCAGCTTTTTTTTCTTTTCCTCATGTTCTATCTCCTCATCTAAAAAGTTGGTACCCTCCTGTGTATACTATTTTAAAATATGCCTGAAGCTCCTTTCCAACTCCAATTAACCTTTTTCATCTCATCAAAAAGTAACAAAATAATCTAACAAAAAAGGAATCTAACACCTTTGTAAACTTCAGAAGGAAAATGCTGCTGCATTAAAAACTATCAGAAAGTAGGAATTCTATGAATATATTTCTTTACCTCAATTTTTCCACAGTGGGTTTAGCTGGTGTGCTACTGACTGAGGAAAATCCATTGTCACTGTCTGAGGAATCTCCAAATCTCCGCGAAAGCCAGTCCCTTAATGGTCTATGGAAACATTAAGAAGTCACTCTTAAAACTTGGTTACATAAAAAAAAGACTAGAAGTAGTTTTGTATCTCAAAGAAATAGGAACATACCTGATAAAGGGAATGGCCATAAAAAATTTGTTAGGTGCCAAACCAAGTTTGGATTTGGGGGTCATATCATTTCTGTGGCAGGGCAATTTCTCAATGGAGAACCACTCAATGTTCTGAGACACAAAAAATAATTCATTTAGTTAATTATCATCAGGGAGTTTCTAAAAGCAGCTTTCTACTTCATTCAATTGGGATACTGTCCAGCAGCCTGAAAATACTTTCAAATACATACCCGAATTTCCCTTCTGGTTTTCGGGTTAAATTTTGTATCTTTTGGAATTCCTGGAATGATGTACAAACGAGCAAGCTGGTCATTGATTCGAAGTTCAATGTAATCATCCTTACAAATATAATCTTTGATGTCAAAACCAGTTTCTTCAAAGACCTGGAAATAACAAATTTATTTTTTTTTTTTTAAGGTTTTATTTTATATGACAGAGAGAAACACAGTTAGAGAGGGAACACAAGCAGAGGGACTGAGAGAGGGAGAAGCAGGCTTCCCGCCGAGCAGGGAGCCCGATGTGGGGCTCGATCTCGGGTCTCTGGGATCATGACCCGAGCCGAAGGCAGTCGCTCAACCAACTGAGCCACCCAGGCGCCCCTGGAAATAACAAATTTAGATGATGATTTTTAATTGTTGCTGTTAGACCTCCAGTTAAAAATTTCAAAGCAGTAACTCAGAAATATCCAGGCAATTAAAGGCATGAAAACAGGCAAGAAATCAGAATATTCTAGGATCTAGTTCTAGCTCTGAACTGTTCAAACTATGGATAAACCCTTTTATGTATCTAAGCACAAGTTCTTTACCTATTCAATGAAGGAAGATGTGTGATACTGTGATTTAAAAAAAGAAATACATATTATTTGGTCTTCATCCCTTCCTGATACAAAGCTCCTAAAACCCTTGGAATTTCCTAATCAATGAAAGTGACCAAGATATCTTCTGCGATGTTACTGAGGTGACTTTTGGGCCCCACATAAAGATAGGGGGCTGACTGCCAGGACAACCAACCAAGAGATTAGAGGATTAGAATTTTCAGCCCACCCTCAAACCCTACCCCACCTCCCACCTCCATGAAGAGGAGAAAGGCTGGAGACTGAACTCAACGGTCAACAGCCAATGATTTAAATCAACCTTGCCTATATAAAGAAGCATCCATAAAAACCCAAAGTGGAGAGACATGACTCCCAGGTTGGTGAACGTGGAGATATGGAAAGAGTGGTACACTAGGAGACAACAAAGAAGTCTTGCAACCTTTCCCCATATCCTGCCTTCCGCAGCACTTCCATCTGGGTGTTCTTGAGTTATATATCCTTTTAAATGCACTCGTAATCAAAAAAGTATAATGTTTCTCTCAGTTCTGAAAGCCACTCTAGCAAATTAAACCCGAGGGGCTCTCTGAAACCTCTAATAGCTTAAATGCACAGATGACAACCTAAACTGCAACTATCATCTGAAGTAAAGGGAAGTCTTTACTGAGCCCTTAACCTGTAGAATCTGATGCCACTTCCAGACAGACAGAGTCAGAATTGAGCTGAACTATAGGACACCCAGCCAGTGTCTGACAAGTGCATGCTGGTATGAGGAATGCCACCGGCCCAACACGCACATACCTTTTAACTGAGTCCATAACTCTGATAATGTTAGAATACAGCAGCAGTTCCCAGTCTGTGGAAGTACATAATGGGACCACATATGGATTTTATTCATAGTATCTACAAATCTACACATACACCAAGCTACAAACTAAAAATTGTCCTACACATACAAAACTGTTTCTTGGGCTCCTGGGTGCCTCAGTTGGTTAAACATCTGCTTTCAGCCCAGATCGTGATCCCAGGACTCTGGGATAGAGTCCTGCACTGAGCTTCCTGCTCAGCAGGGAGTCTACTTCTCCCTCAGCCCCTCCCCACCCTGCTTGTGCTTGCTTGCTAGCTCTCTCTGTGTCTCTCAAATAAATAAAATCTTAAAAAACAAAATAAAAACTTTTTCAAAAATGAAAACTGAATTGTGGTTAATACTAACATTTAAATGGACAGATTACAAAAGTACAGCTACAACCCCACGTGCAGGGTGGGGGGTGGGGTGGGGAGATGAATGCAAAAAAACCCTGAAAACCAGCCAGACTCATGGTTCTAAAACTGCCTTCCCTCAGCAGTACCTCAAGGACTGGAAGAGAAGGATTGGGAGAAAATAAATCTCAGGAACTGATACTACATCTAACCTTCACCTCTTCCCTCAACCAGAGAAACCACACTTACTCTGATTAACATACTAGGCTTCTGTATAAAGTAAACAAAACACTGGTCTCTTCTGGCCTTAAAGTTTTCCTTCAAATAACATTTGTATTACTCTGACAAAGTCCTTCCCCACTTCACCCCCACCAATCAAAAAGGCTTTGAATTCTCAGTGGCTTGAACCCACTGTGGATCTTTTTACACATTTCTAGTTCTTCCCCTTTCCTCCAGTTTTGGCATCTTTTAAGCCATCAGTGGGACAGAAGATGTTAAAACACATGGACAGGCCTGAATCTCTTACAAAGTACAGGTATGAAGGAGCTATTTCTACCCATCTGTCTCTTCCCTCTTTGTCACTTCACGTACCTCTTCCTATATTCCTCGAAAAAGGTACAGCTCTCCTCCCAGACATGTGTACTCTAGGACTCCCAATTTAAGCTCCTCCATGAAATGCAATTCATTTGTCACCATTTCTGTAAATCCCTAGGTATGCTAAACCTCCTGTTCCTCATAAAAAAAATAAAAAAACCTAGGTGAATATACTCACTTGAAAAATGTTTTGTAGGTATATAGAAAATGAGAAACATTTGTATTTCCTATTTCTGGAAATGTCAGACTGGGTACCTAAGTACATATGTGGTATCAAAAAAAAAAAAAAAAGGGAAAGTTCTCGTCCTATGTTTCTTTATATCTACATCCAGTATTGTAGGTATACATAGAAACAGTCTATTAAAGGTGGTCAGTGACATTCAATCAGAACAAAACTACATATCTTTCCCAGAATAATATTCTGAAGCTCAGTGACAGAGGTTTCATACCTCCCCAAATATTAACATTTATATACATAAGACAATGTAATTAAAACCATAAATCATGAATTTATTTCATAATGCATATATGCCATCTGATGTTTTCATTAAAGCAAAATCTAGATGCTTTAGTTTTCCTTTTACTTAAAACAAAGGTCTACTCTACTGCTTGAGACAGAACTTAAAAACGTTTTTGAGGGGCACCTGGGTGGCTCAGTTGGTTGGGCGACTGCCTTCGGCTCGCGTCATGATCCCGGAGAACCGGGATCAGGTCCCACATCGGGCTCCCTGCTCGGCGGGAAGCCTGCTTCTCCCTCTCTCCCTCCCCCTGCTTGTGTTCCCTCTCTGGCTGTGTTTCTGTCAAATAAATAAAATCTTTAAAAAAAAAATTTTTTTTTGATTATAAATCAACCTTGATGGATATTAGATTTGTAACTTTAACAATTAAGACTGGGGAACCAAAAAAAAAGACTGCATATCAATGATACATGAAACTTCTCTTCCTCAAAGGGAAGACACAAACCAGAAGACATTCACAGTACAATCCAGAATATATTAGAAAGTCCTATGTATCAATAAGTAACCCAACTTTTTAAAAATGGGTAATATAGGGCGCCTGGGTGGCTCAGTTGGTTAAGCGACTGCCTTTGGCTCAGGTTAGGATCCTGGAGTCCAGGGATCGAGCCTCGCATCGGGCTCCCTGCTCGGTGGGAAGCCTGCTTCTCCCTCTCTTAATCCCCCTGCTTGTGTTCCATCTCTAGCTGTGTTTCTCTCTGTCAAATAAATAAATAAAAATCTTTAAAAAAAAATGAGTATTATATAAGTGGGTACTTAAGAAAACATTCAAATGGTCATTAACAACAGGATAAGGTGCTCAAAATAATTTAACTTCAAGAAAATGCAAATGAACAATATAATGATAAAGCATTACATTCCCATCCAAATGGCTGAATTTAACTGAGATATAATTAATGGATAACATTATATTAGTTTCAGCAACAACACAATGATTTGATATTTGTGTGTATATATTTTTTTAAAGATTTTATTTGACAGAGAGACACAGTGAGAAAGGGAACACAAGCAGGGGGAATGGGAGACGAAGCAGGTTTCCTGCTGAGCAGGGAGCCCGATGGGGGGCTCGATCCTAGGACCCTGGGATCAAGATCTGAGCTGAAAGCAGACGCTTCATGACTGAGCCACCCAAGAGCCCCTAATGATTTGTTATTTGTATATAGTGTGAAATGACCATAAGAGTTTTTGTACTTTTACTGAGATATAATTGACATATATCACTGCATAAGCTTAAAGTGTACAACATAATGCTTTCACTTACATATATTGTGAAATGATTACCACCTTTAGTTAGCAACCATTGCCTCATAAAGATACAGTAAAAAGGCAAAAGAATTTTATTCCTTGTGATGAGAACTCTTAAGATCTACTCTCTCAACAACTTTCATATATATCATATAGCAGTAGTTACCTATAGTCATCACACTGCACATTACATCCCTATTATTATCTATGATGGGAAGTCTGTACCTTTTGACCATGTTCCTCTAATTCTCCCTACCCTCATCCTCACTCCTGGGAATGATAAATCTGATCTCTTTTTCTGAGACTTTTTTTTTTCTCTTTCTAGATTCCACAAATAACTGAGATCATACAACATTTGTCTTTCTCTGACTTATTTCACAATCTTAGTATAATGCCCTCAAGGTTCATACATGCTACACAAATGGCAGGATTTCCTAGTTAATGGCTGAATAATTTCCTTTTTGTGTGCAGTATGTGTAGTATATATAAACCCCACAACTTCTTTATCACCAGTCAATGGACACTTAAGTTATTTCCACTTCTCAGCTACTGTAAATAACGCTATGACCATGGGTATGGTACAAATCAGAGTATTAGTTTCTTTTGAATATACTCCCAGAAGTAAATTGCTGGATTATACGGTAGTTCTATCTTTTGAGAAACCTCCATACTGTTTTCCATAGTTGCTACACCAGTTTACTATCTCACTATCAGTACAAAACAGTCCCCTTTTGTCCACATCCTCACATTTCTCATTTATCTTTTTGATAATGGCCATTCTAACAGGTGTGAGGTGATACCTCATTTGTGCTTTTTCTCTCTTTGCAGTTTTGATTTGCAATTTCCCTAATGACTAGTGATGTTGAGTATATTTTCAGGTACCTGCTGGTCATCTGTATATCACCTTTGGAAAAATGTCTATTCAGGTCTTTTGCCCATTTTTAATTGGATTGTTAGGGGCTTTTTTGCTATTGTGTTCAGGAGTTCTTTATATATTTTGGGTATTAATCCCTATACAGTTTGCAAATTTTTTCTTCCATTCTATAGACTGTCTTTTTACTTTGCTGATGCTTTCTTTCACTAAGGATTTTCAGTTTGATGTAGTTGCACTTGTTTTTTATTTTGTTAATTGTGCTTTAGGTGTCACATTGAAAAAGTATCACTTCGCTAAGACCCACAAGCCTTTTTCCTATCTCCTTCTAGAAGTTTCATGGCTTAGGTCTTATATTTAATTCGTTCATCCATTTTGAGTTAATTTTTTTTTTCATTTTGAGTTAATTTTTATGAATGGTATAAGACATGGGTCTAGTTTCATTGTTTTGTCAATGTCTAATTTTCCCAGCACCTTTACAGAGAGACCTCCCTTGGGTTTTCTTGACTCCCTTGTTAAATATCAGTTGACTGTACATGCTTGGGTTTGTTTCTGGGCTCTCAATTTTGTTCCACTGATCCATTTTTCTGTTTTTATGTCAGTACCACACTGTATGGATGACTACTTGAAACTGGAAGTGTGATGCCTCCCACTCTGTTCTTCTCAGGATTGCTTTGGTTATTCAGGGTCTTTTATGGTTCTGAACAAATTTTAGGGCGTTTTTTTTCCGGTTTCTATTAAAAAATGCCATTGGAATCTTCATATGGATTGCACAGAATTTATAGATGGCTTTTACTAGTATTGACATTTTAACAATATCAGTTCTTCCAATCCATAAACATGGGATAAAATTGTTGAATTTCTCATGTAGGCCTGGAGAACCACAACCCTCATATATATATAGGTGGTAGGAATGTAAGGTACGACCACCCAGAAAACTACTGGCAACAGGCTTACATCTTCTTTAAGACTAAGCCACACCAGGGAAATGAGGGCTTATTTACCTCAACAAAGACATATAAGAATACGTATAACAGTTTTAATTAATAACAGCCAAAAGTGGAGTGCCTGGGTGGCTCAGTCAGTTAAGCACCTGCCTTCGGCTCAGGTCATGATCTCCTGGGATCGAGTACCACATCAGGCCCTCTGTTCAGCAGGGAGTCTGCTTCTCCCTCTCCATGAGTTCTCTCTTTCAAATAAATAAATAAAATAATAATAATAGCCAAAAGATGCATACAATCCAATGCATAAGATAAAGCACCACACCTATCTGTACACCAGAATATTAAAGAGCAATTAAAAAAAAAAAACCAACTACCCATGTATGCAACAATATAAATCAATCTCACAGACCTATATTGAGCCAAACACAAAAAAACAAAGTACCTAATGCAAAATCCTTTTAATACAAAGCTTAAGAACAAGCAAAACTGATCAATGGTGATAAAAGGCAACGTAGTGGTTCCCTCCAGGTGGTGTGTAAAAACTGGGTATTTACTGAGAAAGGGCAGGAAAGAATCTTCTGAAGTGTTGGCCATAACCTGTATCTTGATCTGGATGATAGTTCCACAGATATATACATATATAAAAATTATTAAGCTGTTCTGATTAGCTTCCTTCCTTGAATACTATCTATAATCAGATAATTATACACACCTAGTCATGTTAAGTCTATATGTAAGAAACTATGCTGAAAGTAAATAGTATAACCTAAGTTCCTTCTGAGCAAAACCTGTTAACTTTGTGTTACAAATAGTACCTAACTAAATACATGCTTAATAAAATAAATATTGAGGCGCAGTTAGGTGGCTGAGTCGCTGAGGACGGAGCCCCACTGTCAGGCTCCTTGCTTAGTAGGAAGTCTGCTTTTCCCTCTCCCTCTGTTTGGAACTCCCCCTACTTGTACGCTCTCTCTCTCTTGCTATGTCTCTGCCAAATAAATAAAACCTTAAAAAAAAAAGTACTGAAGACCACTGAGGAACTTTTTCAAATTAAAGGAGACTGAAGATATGTAATAATGAAATGCAAACACAATTCCTGAGCCTGGAAGAGAACCCTGGACGGGGAAGCACGTGCATCTTCTCTCTCCCTAAAATATGTAAATAAAACTTTAGGGGCACCTGTGTAGCTCAGTTGGTTAAGTCTCTGACTCTTGATTTCCACTCATGTCATGAGATTGAGCCCCACATCAGGCTCCCTGCTTGGCGGATTCTGCTTGGGATTTTCTCTCTCTCTCTGCCTCTCCCTCCCCCTGTTCCCATGCTCGCTCTAAAATAAATCTTTTTAAAAATTGGGGTGCCTGGGTGGCTCAGTCGGTTAAGTGTTTGCCTTCAGGCTCAGGTCATGATCTCAAGATCCTGGGATCAAGCCCTGCATCAGGCTCCCTGCTCAGCAGGAAGTCGTTTCTCCCTCTTCTGCCCTTCTCCCATCAAACCCACTTGTGCTCTCTGCTCTCTCATGCTCTCTCTCAAATCAGTAAAATCTTTAATAAATAAAATAAAAACCATATGCATGTATATACCAAATGTAATAAACCAAATATGGCAAAATGTTAGAAGGCAAATCCATTCTTTGCTATTTTGCTCTATACTACTTGAAATTATCTCAATATTAATACATCTAGTGCATTCAAATATGTACTGTGTGCTTAATAAGTTAACAGCTACCATCCTATGCATGGACTTCAAAATTAACAGAGCAAGCACTGCTCTTCAAGGAGCTTGGGCTAAAAAAGAAAATAATTATAATAGGAAATACATGTCAAGTGGTAGGTGGTTCAGAGGTGTAAGTTGTGAAATGGGGTGGTCATGGGGATACGGTGTCATGGACACCATCCTATTCTACTGGATACATCTGAGCTGGGACCTGAAAGATGAACAGGAGTTTGCCATATAAGAAGAAAAAGGCATTCCATTTAGAGAGCTGGGAATGGCTACAGCTGGAATCATATGGGAGGAAGTGAGTGGTACAACAGGAGGCAAAATAAAAAGAGCCATCAGCGCTGAACACAGGCAGCTTCAAGCCCTGTACAACCAAACTTATAACAAGTATAATACAGTAACAGATAGAATCTCTGAATTTTTTTAAAAGATTTTATTTATTTATTTGACAGAGAGAGAGATCACAAATAGGCAGAGAGGCAGGAGGAAGCAGGCTCCCTGCTGAGCAGAGAGCCCTATGCAGGCCTCAATCCCCAGACCCTGACATCATGACCTGAGCTGAAGGCAGAGGCTTTAACCCACTGAGCCACCCAGGTACCCGAATCTCTGAATTCTAAAAGTGATTAATAACTGATCTGTCTCTAAAGTTAGGAATCCAATCTCAACATACTTATTGGAAAAAGTTTTTAGTAGCTCACTTATATATAGAGATACCAAAGACAAAAATTTTAATACTATCTTCTGTGCCTCAAATTCATTTCTGTACTATAATACTTAATTTTCCTAGCACTCAGAAAAGCATTAACGTCTCAAATGATATCAGATAAAATTCCTAAGATTAAAAAATGTGCTACTCAAAAAGCACCAGCACAGACAGATAATGAAATCCTCTGCCTACTGTCCTTTTATAAACTTAAAGGAAGAGGTAGCATAAATCTACCAATAGCTCCTCCGTACAAACTATATCAAGATTAAATCAAAATATGCAGGATTAAATACATAATAAAGTCAGTTTCATTACAATAAAAATATATTGATTTGCTAAATAACAAGCAACAAAATAAATCCCGAAACAAGTGAATTGCCAAGTATCATTTACTTGTGCAACAACTGGTGATTCACAGCAAAAAAAACAACAATAAAACTATACTGAGGTTATCCTAACACACCTTTCAAAAGTATCTAGAACACATTTTTCACACCTTCGTCTGAAATATACTTCACTGAATAAAAGTAATCAGAACCCAATTAACAACGGTGAACCAAAAGGTCAAGGATTGGAAAATACTAATGAAGATGACACTAAGCTTTCTGCTTAGTTATTCATACCTTGTCCCTGAGAAGGCTGACACTGTTTTCTTTCAGTTCAGCCCACATACACAGCCCTTATAAGATGGGCCAGATTCTGCTATAACAAAACACCCCTGGATGGCCACAGATAATGAAATTACAACAGTAACATAACTATAATAAACCAAATTAATTTGTCATTAGCAGTTTAAAAGGGTAAGAACTCATGATAGAACTGCATAACTTAAAAGTCCAAGAAAAAGGATTTAAGGCATCAGCCTAACTAATGGCAGCTAAATAGAAATTAGAACTCCTCCTTATATGTTAATACAAGCAAAAACTAAAATGAACATTGTTATTTTTTGGAGAAGTTTGTGGTAATACCCCAATCTGGTTTTAAACTAAAACTTACCAAGGGTACATCCTCCCCCTACCACCACCGAACGGTACTGCAGCACCACCAAGTGGCAAAAGGACACACTACAAGTCTAGGACTGCTAAGCCAATACTTTCTTTACTCAAAATGGCAACTGCTATGAACTAAAACTTTTATCTCACCAATATTCATGTTGAAGGCCTAACCCTCAAAGCGACTGAATTTGGAAAGAGGGCCTGTGAGGAGACGATAAAGGTAAAATGAAGTCACAAGGTTGAGGGCCTAATCTGATAGGGCTGATGCCATTATAAATACAGAAAGAGGCACACACTGCACTCACAAAGGCACCCAAGAGAGACCACATAAGCACACAGTGAGAAGGCAGCCACCTTCAAGCTAGGAGAGCCCTCACCAGAACCTTATGCGCAGGCACCTTTATCTTGGGACTTCCCAGCCTCTAGAACAGGGAGAGGTAAATTTCTCTTGTTTAAGCCACTCACGCTGTGGTGCTTCGTTACATCAGCCTGACTGAACTAATAAACCAATGCACAACCTTAATCCTAAAACCTTTCTGTCTTTATATGAGAGGTAATCATTTAAAAAATCAGATATAAAAGTCAAATCCTAATCCCTAAATTTACAAAAATTAAAGACAAGTTTTTTTTTCTGACAAGTTCCTTTATCAGCTAAAAGAGGATGGTTCTTAGATCAGAAAGGTTAGGATTGTATTATCAAAAGGAAAAAAATCTTTCCATGAAATTAAGAGACTATCGTTTCTAAAAATAGTTGTGCCTTCCTCAGAGTAAGGCAAAGCTCTAAAACAGAAAAAAAAAAAAATCAGTGATTCAAATTAGAAAGGTAAATATTTTAGGTAATAGATATACTTAAAAATCACAAATTCAGGCGCCTGGGTGGCTCATTTGGTTAAGCGACTGCCTTCGGCTCAGGTCATGATCCCGTAGACCCGGGATTGAGTCCACATCGGGCTCCCTGCTCGGCGGGAAGCCTGCTTCTCCCTCTCTCACTCCCCCTGCTTTGTTCCCTCTCTGGCTATGTTTCTCTCTGTCAAATAAAATCTCAAAAAAAAAAAAAAAAAAAATTGGGACGCCTGGGTGGCTCAGTTGGTTGGGTGACTGTCTTCGGCTCAGGTCATGATCCCGGAGACCCGGGATCGAGTCCCACATCAGGCTCCGTCTCCCTCTCTCACTCCCCCTGCTTGTGTTCCCTCTCTGGCTGTGTTTCTCTCTGTCAAATAAATAAAATCTTTAAAAAAAAAAAAAAAATCACAAATTCCTTCTGTTTTCATCTATGTGTTTAGAAATACCCATTTACAAATATTCCTTGACTGCCTATATTGTAGTAGTCAGGAACATGGACTCCAGAACCAACCACCAGGGTTTTGCATCCCTGTTCTGCTGCTCACTGTGAGACCTTGGTATACTACTGAACTCTCCTATAAAGTGGAGATGGTCATCTCCCATAATGGCTGTATACCTCCCCACAAGATTCTCTATAGCATCCTATCATCTACACTCCATTCTCCCACTCCCCATGCCTAATAAATTTTATTTACTTTCTTACAAACTATGGTGATCTATAATCATTACTGAAATTAGCACCACATGAACTGGACAATATTTTACCTTAGTATCCCAGAGCAGAAAACAAACAAGATAAACTAAAGTGAAAACTAGGTGCCTCGGCTAACAGGTTAACTGCCTCTGCTCTCCCTACCCCCATACCTTATTTCTGCATCATCTTGACTCTTGATAATATAGTGCATAAAACTGGTCAGAAGATTCTAGTGAAAGATGTAGATAATCCCTTGGGTGTGGGATCATTCTCTTCAGTTTTGCAAGTTTAAATACTTGATTTCCTCCAAGTTCCCTCAAAAAGATCCAATTACAGAGAGAGTGGATCTCACCAAATTTAGTCCAAATTTAGCCTGTTTTCTAGTTAACATATTGTCTTTTCTGGAATCAGTTATTTCACTACTATAAGACTAATCTAACTCTACATACAAAACTACACATCCATTCCTCTAAGTAGGATGCTATGATTTCTATTTTGTCCTTCCTTTTGAGCAAGAGAACCACAAAGTTTGAGGACATAGAAGGGAGACTTTACAACTGCTCCATTTCATCTCCTACCACCTACAGAAAGGAAAGGGAAAGCTCTTGGTATGTGTCAATTTCTCACCTGCTACCAAAACAGCTTTCAATTTAAAAGGTGTGCATAAACCTCCACTCACCTGGATACAAAGACTTTGTAAGCTGTTGAAAACACTTATTTAGATAAGCTGTTCCATATTATATTTAAAATGCAACATTTTTAATCATTTCTTCAATCCTACTCCAAAGTAAATAACCATTAATGGTTTTCCTGTGTTAAATTACTAGTAGTTTATAAGAATCTTAATTACTATCAGTCACTAATAATTACATCAAAACTTAAACCAGGTGGTGAACACTGATGCAGGAAAACTCAGTCAAAAAAAATAAATAAGGCAACAGATCCAAATGAGATATGCCACAAAATCCATATTGCCATCTCAAAAATATCTCAAAATTAATCACTAACACCTTAAATTTTAAAGATACTCCTAGTTATGAAGCCCTTAAGTAACTCTTCTTAATAAATGTGTATCTCACAGAGAAATTAAGTGACTCACCCAAAGTCTCTAGGCTACTAACATATATGAGAACTATAGTGGAACAAAAATCTTTCAGCTCCTAGACTAGTTTTCTTTCCATTACATCATGCTTCTTCATAGCTCAACGTCTCAAATTTCAAGGATAAGATGTAGTGCAATAAATAAGTGACAAGGAACTGATAAATAAGAATACAGTCCACAGTGTATCACAGGTACTACATAATTAATGCCAAGCAAATGTCTAGAGAATAACTTACTAAAGTTCCAAGACTATTATAGGGTAGAGCTCACTGATTAAATTTTTGGATAAATGGAATTTTAATTAAGAAAAAATTTTAGGGGCACCTGAGTGGCTCAGTTGGTTAAGCGGCTGCCTTTGGCTCAGGTCATGATCCCGGAGACCTGGGATCGAGTCCCACATCGGGTTCCCTGCTCGACGGGAAGCCTGCTTCTCCCTCTCTCACTCCCCCTGCTTGTGTTCCCTCTCTGGCTATGTTTCTCTCTGTCAAATAAATAAAATCTTTAAAAAAAAAAAAAATTTAGGGGCAACTGAGTGGCTCAGTGGGTTAAAGCCTCTGCCTTCGGCTCAGGTCATGACCCTTCGGCTCAGGGTCCTGGGATCGAGCTCCACATTGGGCTCTCTGCTCAGTGGGGAGCCTGTTTCCCCCTCTTTCTCTGCCTACCTGTGATCGATCTCTGTCAAATAATAAAATAAAGAATAAACTTTAGAAATGTTCCACTCTACAGAATGGCTAGAATCAGAAAGATAAGAAATAGCTGTGAAAGAAAAGTGCTGGTGAAGATGTGGAGAAAATGAAACCCCCATGTAGCTGTTGGTGGGAATGCAAACTGGCATCACCACTGTGCAAAACCAATAT
The DNA here is from genome assembly GCA_004023965.1 of Spilogale gracilis. Taxonomy (NCBI): domain Eukaryota; kingdom Metazoa; phylum Chordata; class Mammalia; order Carnivora; family Mephitidae; genus Spilogale; species Spilogale gracilis. The sequence goes on from PITA01004011.1 coordinate 41,203, forward strand.
GACAGTTTCTCACAGAATTAAAAATAATAACCACATTATCCAATAATTCCACTACTGGGTATATATCCAAAGAACACAAAAACACTAATTTGAAAAGGTATATATGCACCCTTATGTTTATGACAGCACTGTTTACAACAGCCAAGACATGGAAGCAACCTCAGCATCCACTGATGGGTGACTGAATAAAGATATGGTACACACACACACAGTAGTCTTACTCAGCCACGAAAAAAAAAAAGAGCTCTTGCCATTTGCAACAACATGGATAGGATCTAGAGGGTATTATGTTAGGTAAAGTAAGACAGACAGACAAAGACATTACCACATGATTTATTTCACTTATATGTGGAATCTAAAAAACAAAACAAAAAGCAGAAACAGAACCATAAATAGAGAACTGATGGTTGCCATAGGGGACGGGGTTGGGGAATGCGTAAAACAGATGAAGAGGAGTGGGCAGTACAGACTTCCAATATGGAATAAGTAAGACACAGGGATGAAAGGTAGAGTATAGGGAAAACAGCCAATGGTATTTTAATAAGTGTATGGTGACAAATGACAGCTACACTTGTGAGCATAGCAACTTGAATCTCTATGTTGTACACCTGAAACTAATGTAACACTGTGTTTATACTTCAGTTAAAAAAAATTATTCATTCTAAATCTCATTTTACAAACAGGAAACTTGGGTACTGGATACAGAGCTAGTTGGTGGCAATCCTTCAGGAAAAAAAGATTTGAGCTGGGTCTAGATAGGATATGAACAGGCAGGAAGAAGAGAGAACCTTCCAGTTAGGGAAATAATATAAGCAAAATTTAGAGGCTGAAATAAAGCAGTCAAATTCAGAGACAGAGAATAAATTCTTTTGACTGAGAATAAAGGCAAATAAATTTAGGAATAGCCAAATTTTGTATTGGGGATAGTGAGGGAGTTTCAATACTTAGAAGAATTAAATTTCACCTTGTAGGCAATAGGAAGCTAGAGAGGGTTCTGAGCAACAAATGTAAATTTCTTAGAAAAGCCCAAATTGTGTCTAGAAGCCAAGACGATAAACATAAAACAAGGACTGTAACTGCCAAAATGTTTTACCAATTACAAATCCAATTCTTAAAAAAAGGTAGAAAATATCATCAAAATAGAAAGGAGTTAGAAATAACAATTTAAAATGGGCAAAAAAGGAAATGGAAACAAATCACAGGACGAATGATAGATATGGACTAAAGCATCATTATAAAAGTTAAGTTACCTCATGCAGTCAAATTCTAGAAAGAGGATTAGATGGTCCAAACGGATAAATCTCCATGACTAAGAAGGCACATTCAAAGCATAATCACCCAATGTTACTAGGTTTCAAACTGCAGGAACTCACCTCTCTAGCAGCACAATCATGAGGAGCTTCTTCTTTATTTACTTTTCCTTTTGGAAATCCCCAGCCTGATTTTGCTAGATACCCCTGAACCAGCAGTACCTATAAAAATGAGCAGAGGTAAAAATAAAACTTGCCCTCCTTTCCCACAATCCTTTCTAAAAGCCAAAGGTATCTTTCTCCTTATTTCAAGTAACTGTCATCACCAATAATTTTATATAATACTTGGTTTTAATATCTTCCAAGAGTCTGACTATACTACTAGTGTGAAGAAAGGCATTCTGACCATTTTAAAGTATTTCTCCAATAATTAATGACATTTTTTTTTGCAGTAAGTCATACTACAAGTATAAAATAGTAAGACCCAGAATGCAAACGAAATATGCAAAATTTGGCCTTTTAGCACTAGAAGTCTATTTTAAAACCTCAGGTCAGAACAAAATAACACATATATTTTACTAATAAGATGAAAACAGATGATCACTGCACTAAGAATCTTTTATTACACTCACATTTTCAAGTGTCTCATCAAGAATAATTGCACCATAGGTTGGTACTCCCATTTTATATTCTTTCCATTCATCCAAAACTTTTTCGACATCTTCACCTTGAGGCAGCAAAAATGGACAATGATTGAAGAGTATACATAGTGTTAAGGAAGCTCCCCTCTCTCTAAATACAGCTCGAGTACTTATATACAGACAGAAACCTATTTAAATCAACCATGAATTTTATATGAAATTACTCAAATCTTTACCTAAATTTCCCTTTGTTTATTTTTTCCACGTTTTCTCCTGAACAAGTCACTCCCTCTTGAAAATAAATAAAATCTTCAAAAAGCAAAAACAAAAAACATCCAGTAACAATTATAAGAAAGGTAAATCTGGGCATTAAGGAAAGAACAGCCTCTTTCAAAAGAAACTGGGCACGGCCGCCCCATACAGGGCAGTGTAAAAACTTATTTTTAAGTAAATAAAACCTAAACCTGTAAAGTATATGCTCAGGCTTCCAATTCTCCATGTTATCACATAGCTCATCACTACAACACTATTAATTATGAAAAAGGGGAAAAATTACCATTTGAGTGTTTTTCAAACAAAGGACATATTCCTAAGGTCCTCTATGAAAACATATATTCTGTGTTTTTATTTTGATGTTAACCTAAAAACATGTATATGAACATATTTTCAATCATTTGGATGACCACATATATCAAGTACAACAACTTGATTCAGAGACCATATTGATATTAGTACTACTTTAACTGCTGTGGGCTACCAAAAACAGAAGAAAGCTAATATGCAAATGATACATTAGGGTCAAATGCTATCCCAGCACAATATTAAAAAGGTTTAACAGATGTAGAAAAGAAAGGTGGTACAAAAACTGGTAGTACAGACATATCAAAATACTCTCAAAGAAGCATCATATTCATGTTGTGACTGGCAGCTAGTTGGTTTAAAAAAAATCATATTAATTCATTTTATGAAAACATATTTTAAGTTCTATAAGCTTTGTATTTAAATTTTTATTTTGGTTTTATAGTTGGAGTAAAAATTACAGAGGCCGTCAAAAAGCCCAAAGAAGTCAACCATCTAATGACAACACTGTAATTAAGACAGGTACTAAGTTAATCTCAATATAATTAATATAATCTCAATACAATGCCTTCAATTGGGAAACGAGAGAAAAAAAGGATAAAGTATAGATACAACACCAACCATTCCATGAAGCCCTACAATTCTATATAGGCTTGCTAACATTCTGGAAAGGTACTTCCCAATGGTAAGTCTGGCTTTAAATGTTTACTAAAAACTCCTTATGTGTTTTAAAGTCACTACAGGGTTTTTTGTATCTACATATAAATTTTAAATAAACGTTTATTTCTTCCATTAAAAGCTTTACCAGAAGAAAACAAAAATACATCAGGAACAGAGATAACTTCTGACAGTTCAATACCTAGATTATAGCTCCTTAAAAGCCACATCCTCCATGATTTCTCCACAGAAATCTATGACCAAAGATAATGTTCAATAGAACTTCTATTTATTTCTTCATATTTAATCAGCTTGATCATCTTTTCCACTGAAATGTCTCTTCAGTGTTTTAGTGCCTCTACTATGGCTTAGGACCTTATTGCTACGATATGAAGTAATTTGACAGCCCACCCTATGGTTTAATCTAACCTGCCAAGTAAGTCCTCCTAAATACCATTTTCAAATGATTTGTATAATATTCCTTAGCCTTGCTCAAAAATGTTTTATGGCTAACAGTTATCTAGAACGGTGTCTCATCCATTTTCTACAGTGACCTGGTTGGGGTTGGGGTGGGTCCTTCTCTCATGGAGCTCAAAGAAAATTACAGGGAGCTGAGTACAAGGGTTATTTTCATTCTTATTCCAATTCTTGCATAGTACAGTGAATCTGTGGGTATAATTCCATTCAAATACACGATTTATAGTTAAAAACAATGACCTACAGGAAAAAATCAGTTTGGCTCAAGATTTAAGAACCCACAATTCCCCCCTATATACCTGCCATCTCTTCCTACTATATCTCCATAAGAACTTTCTACTCAATATAAACTAATTTATTTCCCAAAATATCTATCTTTTCCAACACTCTAATTTTGCTCAATCCTTTTCTTTACATGAAACATACTCCCCACTCCTGTCTCTTTATAAAATCCTATATTCCCTTAAAAATATAGCTGCCTAAAAAAACCCTCTAAATTCTAAAAACATTTAATATTAGAACCATTAGTAATCCATCCTTTTTTTTTTTTTGCTTTGTGACATAACTTCTCTTACAACCTTAAATTTCTTTTTTTTTTTTTAAAGATTTTATTTATTTATTTGACAGAGAGAAACACAGTGAGAGAGGGAACACAAGCAGGGGGATGAGAGAGGGAGAAGCAGGCTTCCTGCCAAGCAGGGAGCCCGATGTGGGGCTCGATCCCGGGTCTCCGGGATCATGACCTGAGCTGAAGGCAGTCGCTTAACCAACTGAGCCACCCAGGCGCCCCACAACCTTAAATTTCGGAGGCACCTGGGTGGCTGAGTCAGTTGAGCATCCAACTCTTGATTAGAGCTCAGGTCATGGGATCCAACCAGTTTAGAGCCCTGAGTCTCCAAGTCTCCAGCTCTGCACTCAGCAGGGAGTCTGCTTAATATTTTCTCCCACTCCTGTTGCCCCTCCCCCCACTCATATACATTAATAAATCTTTAAAAATAATAATCTTAAATTTCCAAGTGTATCTTTGATAACTGAGAAACTGAGAAGTTTCTAACTTATTTGTAAGAAACTTCAAAAGCAAAGACTTCTATTTGCGACAAAATTAAAAACACTGCTTTTAATGTATTAAATATTCAATAATTATTTAAGAATTTCTGTCCAGAGAGGTAGTGATCTGATTAAAGATCATCTGATTAAATGGAACAGCAAGAAGAAACTAAAAATAACGGATCAGTTCTAGAAATAGGCTAGTTATGGTTGAAAAAGAAAGTCAAGGGGCGTCTGGGTGGCTCAGTCATTAAGTATCTTCCTTCGGCTCAGGTCATGATCCCAGAGTCCTGATTGAGCCTCACATCATGCTCCTTGCTCGGCAGGAAGCCTGCTTCTCCCTTTCTCACACCTTCTGTTTATGTTCCCTCTCTAGCTGTGTTTCTCTGTCAAATAAATAAATCTTAAAAAAGAGAAAGTCAAATTTAATTCTAATCATCAGTGCGTATTCCAAGGGGTCCTCTACATAAAAATAATAGTATTAAATCTGCCTACTGTTCATATTTGACAATTTTTAGAAATCAATAATGTTTACCTAGCAACTTTAAAATCTTAAAGACGATCAAAAGAAATCTGTGCTAAAAGAAAGACAGTCATAGTAATAAAAGGATATCAGCTTTAGCAAAGTCTCTTATCCCACACTGAGGTAATCCTGGTGTGTTCTGCATGTAGAAATCCAAGTAAAACCAATGGGCAAGTTCAATCTGAAAACACACTCGGATAGCATTGTCTCTTTCCTCGCTGGGAATATGCAAAATAAATCGGCTGTCAAAAACAAAAAACATTAAAATTACATTTACAAACTGCAATGGTTTTAACCTACTTAACTGCTTCATCCCAACCCACCACATAAAAAAGGGACCAAGAGCAGGGCTGACTGAGGAAGCAAAATTTGGGGGAAATTACTATGGGAAGAGGAGTCTGGAAGGCAGCTATGCTCATCACTATGGCACCAATGCCACACAGGGTAGAGGAGTCTGGAAAAAAAAAGTTTGTTACAGGTATCATACTCATAATAGAATTTTTAAAAGAGCCCTTCTAAGAATATACAAAAATATATTCATTCATTCAAATAGGAAAGAGGTTAGCTGCTTCATCTCCACATTTAAAGTATTACAAAGAGACTTTAAAGAAATCAGCTCTGCTCATTAATAGATTATAGACTTTTCAAATAACCTCATCTATAGAACCTGAGTTCAAAATAAAGTATACTCATGTGAAGGGAGCTGGAGAAATATTCTCTCTATATATTTAGTATAAATATACACTATATTATTTGTATGTGATTAAGATAATGAACCCCTCTTTGTACAACAAGTCAAAATTTAAAAATCTAAGTGAACAGGATTCACAACACTCATTAAGCAACCACCAACTGCTTCTTCCACTGCATATCCTTTTTTGGTAATGACCATAAAAGATAAGACTGAACTACATAAAAGAAATCCATTGGTTTTTTAGTTATTTTAAAAAATTAAAAATTAGTATCATCCAGCTTAATCACTCACACTATTCACTAGAATATGTTCTTGACGATTTCCAAGTTCCAAATCAACCTCAAAAACGTGTTTTTAGGGCGCCTGGGTGGCTCAGTGGGTTAAAGCCCTGCTTTTGGCTCAGGTCATGATCTCAGGGTCCTGGGACCCAGGCCCGCATCAGGCTCTCTGCTCAGCAGGGAGCCTATTTCCTCCTCTCTCTCTCTCTCTCACTCTCTCTCTCTCTGCCTGCCTCTCTGTGTACATGTGATCTCTCTATCAAATAAATAAAATCTTTAAAAAAAACATGTTTTTAAATTATAAAAATAATTTAACATTCCAATAGAGGAATAATATGTAAATGGTAAGACAAATTTAGGTACAATAACCTAAATTTCAATACAGAAAAACTATGGGGAAAAGGGAACAGCACGTACAACTAAGAATAAAATGTGTAACATGCAATCCTGATGGCATTAGCTAAGATACAAAAATCAAAACTCCTGGGGCGCCTGGGTGGCTCAGTGGTTAAGCCTCTGCCTTCAGCTCGGGTCCTGGGATCGAGCCCCACATCCGGCTGCCTGCTCGGCGGGAAGCCTGCTTCTCCCTCTCTCCCGCTGCTTGTGTTCCCTCTCTGGCTGTGTTTCTGTCTGTCAAATAAATAAAATCTTAAAAAATAAAATAAAAAACCTTCTACATGGCATTAGAGATCCAGTCCCTGCTGACCTGCATAACCTCTTAGATTACTACTCTATGAGTTCTTTATACCCAGAAATACCAAATTCTTGGAAATGTCCTAAACTATCATTCACATACTATATCTACTTCCTTTCCCTTGTCCATCCAGCAAACTAATTTGTCCTTCATGACTTCCTAACACTACTCTCTTACATAGACACACCAGGCTCCTCTGAACAGATTTACATACTCTCAGACTCCCACTCCTTTACAGTTATGTGGCTTTTACTATTATTGTCCACAAACTCCTCTGAATTAGTTCACCAAGATAATGTGCTCTATCTTTGTATATTTTTATTCCTACAGTCTAGCAAACTGTTTGATATATACATTGAAAGTGACATATTGATAGTTATAATTTAACTTTTAAATGCTTACCTAAGTTCCTATTCTTGTTAGATGAAACAAGCACACTCTACTCTGTCCCTCCAATAAAATGCAGCTACTGAAACCTTAACAAAATGCATAGGGCAGCTATCTGAGGACTATGAAAAGTAAACAGTAGCAGGAAGACCGGGGAAGACAGCATTCAAAGTAAATTAACGATTTTTTCTTTCTCCAGTGTTGCCTGGCTGGACTGGCGTTTGGAGATGAACACTAGAGGGCAGAGAGAGAGCTCCAGAAGCCTTCTAGTTCTGCCTCAAGGATTGAGAGGAGTCTAAGCGGATCTCCTAACACTTGGAGATAGTAAGGAAGATCCTTCCTTTCTTTTCTCCTTTCTCCCATGCCCCAGCCTCCAAGCAATGCCATCATGGTTAGAGGTGGCTCCAACAGTGGCTTTAACTGAGACCCATAGAGGCTAAAACTCTTAAGGGACAGGAACCTTCCTCTTGAATCCTAAGAACTATGTGGTTCCAAGACAGTAGGACCAATCTCCATCACTTTTATTCTTCTAACCTCCAGCTGCTTGGTCTCAGGTGTGAGCAGAAATACATGAAGTATGCGCCAGAGTGGCTTTCTGGCTATAGAACCCAAAAGGACAGACCCAAAGGGCCAATTAGTAGTCAGGGAGATAGCAAAAGAGAAGCAGCTCAGGAAAATGGCCCTGGGAATGAACTGAGGCCCAACCCCAAGCTACACAAACTTGGATTAGACTACAAATAGCACACCACCAACTCTGAACTGAACTCTGAAACAGACCAATGCCAAAGTCTCAGAATGGCTACTGGGTGGTAAAACAGGACAAACAGCAATGCAAAAAACTAAACTCCTTTTTACCAGATTTTACTTTACTTAACGCATCTCTAAAACAAACAAAACTCTTCTCAGTTTGGGACATTATTTCCATTATGGAAGTAACACTATTACCACTCCCATTCTACACCCCCTTCTCATCTCTCCACCCACCCACCAAAATTCTATGAGTTTTGGTTAGGTGGTCAACTTCAGCACTACTGACATTTTGAAGCCGATAACTCTATGTTCATAGCTTTCATGTGCACTGGATGATGTTCAGCAGCAATCCTAGTCTCTACCCATTAGATGTCAACAGCACTCCCCATGCAAGGTGTAACTACCAAAAAGATCTCCAAATATTACCAAATGTTCCCTGAGAGAAGCAAAAAATCACTCCCACTGATAACCACTTAGATTAGCATTCAGTCTTTACATTACTACGACTCTGTAAATGCAATTCACAACTAAGCCACGCAGTAAAACTAGGATTACTTTTCCTTTCCTGCACAATCCTTCATTCTTCCCATAATTAATAAATGTCTTACCATTGCATTTGCTTTGTGTTCTCTATCCTACCTGTCACTAATTCAATCTTCCACTAGTTTCCTAAATTTTTTTTTCTCAGATGTTAATTCAAACACATAGTTTCATCCTGAAGAATATCCTTGAGCCTTCTTAACCATTCCAATCTGAGCTGGTTGTCATCTACACCCGATACACATTTATCATCCTACGCTGTCCTTTCACTGGCATCCCAAGGTTCCCTATGTCTCTATCCTATTAAATTTCACCTTTCTTGTATCCTTTCTCCTCAATTTTCTTTCTTTTCTTTGAAGTTTATCTTTCCAAACCTCCTGGAGGAAAAATGCAAGGGAGATAAATACTGAGACACTCTGTACCTCAAAAATATCTTTATCTTCATATTTAACAAGTAGGCTGGGTAAAGAATTCTAGGTTGAAAATCATTTTCCTTCATAGTTTTGAAGACAGTGCTGTCTCCAGCCAGCGCCAATGTTGCTACTGACTAAAGCCATTCAGATTCCTTTGTCTGGCACATTCTTTTGATCTGGAACATTTCAGGTTCTTCCTTCTGTCCCCAGTGTTCTGAAATTTCCCAGTTGTCTGTCTTATCTACTGCATTGACCATTCAATGGACCTTGCCTCTTTGGCAACTCACATCCCTCAGGGCCAAAGGACCTCATGGACTGATCCTCATAATTCTTTACCCTCCTCTGGTATTTTCTACCTCTGATTCCTTCCCCCATCCTCACCTTCTGAGAAACATTCTCAACTTTATTTTGCAAACCATCTATTACCATTTTTGGTTTTGCTTTCATATTTTTAATTTCCAAAAGCTATTTGTAATTGTTTAAATTATGCTTTTATAGACTATCCTGTTATTTCATGATTGTGAAACTCTATCTCCCTAAGGAGAGCAATACGTTGTGGTTTTTTTTTTTTAAGTCTTCTCTACCAGCATAATTTCATTCTTCCCAGTTGTCTTTTTTCTTTTAGTTTTAAGCTCTAGCTTTCAAGTTAAGAGGACTACTCAGATTTCACATTTAAGCAACAGACCACAAAGCTATTTAGGAAGGTTGTCAAACTATGAGGTACCATTTAAAGTGAGTGATCAGGCTGAGCCATTTAACTGAGGAACTACCAATGTATCTTTAGGTCTAACCTCATGTGTTAGTCAGATCACCTAAAGATTCTTCCAATCTCGGATCTGGAGGGTAAAGGCAAACCTCTGCCACATTCTAGGAGCTGAGCAGGGAAAGAAGGCTGAGGGTTTTCAGTACATTTACAGGATATATAAATTCAGTTCTGCCGTTTTTCAATATTCTCTTCTTCTAGAGTAGTTTGACACTATTACACTAGTCTCTCATTTGGGTCTATTAGGTCTGCTAAGTCATATAAAACATTTCCTTTTGGTTACCAAATTTTGTTGCTCATCCTTTCACCCATTCTTCCTTTCTTTATGGCTTTATATATTTACAATTTTTTTAAACTTTACTCTTTTAGTGGAATCAATGTTTGCATACAACCTACTACATCTTTAACCAAAAATTTTCATTTCTAGTTAAGTTTCTAGACACTAACCACAACCTAAAATGTGGTAAAGTATATAGGACAAAGAAATTCAATCTCATCCCCATCCCAATCCAGAAAAGCCCCAAAGTGAAGAAAGGTAAGCTGGAAATGAAAATAAGAAATAGGACTTTAAAAAAAAGGAGAAAAATGACAGGGCACCCCTTGTGCACAGTACCCCAGAAATCCCTGGCCTACACCCACCTCAAGTCCAACCATCATGCCAAGGAACCCACTACACAGAACACCCTGGGACACCCCACAAACACTTGTGCCCAAGCCTCAGCTCCAGCCACCCAGCCAGGGCACCTCCACATGGGCCATCCCAGGCTAGCACACCTTGTGCCTACTTCAATTTCAGGACTCCTACCAGGACATCTCTGCACAGAGAACCTCAAACCATCCCAGCCACTGCCTATTTCAGCTTCCATGAGCCTACCCGAGTGCCTATGCATAAAGAACCTCAGGACTCCCTCTGCTTCCAGTCACTTCAGTTTCAGCTGTGCTGCCAGAACACACTCCATGCAGAGAGCTCTTGGGATCACCTTGGCCCATGCCCAATTCAGCTGTAGACATGCCACCAGGGCAGTCCCAGCACAGAGTGCCCCAGGTCCCCTAAGCCCATGCCAACCAAAGCCCCAGCCAGTAAAAGTCACTGGGCACACGAAGTCTACAAAGGGGATATCCATACACAAGACCATTCCCCTCAAGTTTAAAAGGAGCTGTTCTGCCCAATTCATAAGCAAAATGAGGAGACAGTACAACAGACAGACAAAACCTCAGAGAAAGAGCTAAATGAAATGGAGATAATCTACCTGACAAAGGCTTCAAGGTAATAGTCACGCTCACCAGACTGGAGAGTAGAGTGGAGGAACTCAGTAAAAACTTCAACAAAGACAAAGAAAATATGAAAAAAATATACGGCTGAAGAATAACTGAAATGAAAAGTACACTATAGGGAATCAACAAATAAGAAGATGCAGAAGCAGCATTCTAGAAAACACAATAATGAAAAGCACCCAAACTCAACAGTTAAAAAAAAAGAGGATAGGTCATGGGATCTCTCAGATAATATCAAGCGAACAAAATTTGCATTACAGGAGTCCCAAAAGGAAAAGAGAGAGAGAGATGAACCTAAGGAGTTCCACACCATGACACATAGTAACTAAAATGTCAAAGACTGGTGCGCCTGGGTGGCTCAGTTGGTTAAGCGATTGCCTTCAGCTCAGGTCATGATCCTGGAGACCCGGGATCCAGTCCCACATCGGGCTTTCTGCTCGGCAGGAAGCCTGCTTCTCCCTCTCTCAGTCCCTCTGCTTGTGTTCCCTCTCTAGCTGTGTTTCTCTCTGTCAAATAAATAAATAAAATCTTTTTAAAATTTTTTAAAAAAATAAAATGTCAAAGATTAAAAATAAAAGGACTTTAAAAGCAGAAAAAGCAAAAACACTTATGGACAAAGGAAACACGCTCCCCACCCCAAGGCTATCAGCTAATTTTTCAGCAAAAACTTTGCAAGCCAGAAACAAGTGGCATGACATATTCAAAATGCTGAAAGGAAAAAAAAGTCCCCAGCAAAGAATGATCTCTCTGGCAAATTATCATTCAGAATTGAAGAAGAGATGAATAATTTCTGACACAAAAAAGAAAGGAGTTTATCGCCACAACACCAGCCTTAAAGAATGCTAGACTTCTTTAAGTGGAAAAGAAAAAGGCATAACTAGAAAAAAATTATGAAATGAAAAAATTTCATGAATAAAAGCTCACACACATAAGGGTAGTAGAGCAATTACTTATAAAGCTAGCATGAGGGTTGAAAGACAGAAGTAGTCAAATCAATTATACCTAAAAAAATTAGAAGAATTCACAAAACAAAAGACAAAACATGACAACATATACAGAAAACATGGAGGGGTGGTAAAAATGAAATTCTTTTAGAATGTGTTCAAACTTAAGTGACCATCAACTTAAGTTTGCTATATATTAGAATATTATTATATGAATCTCATGGTAACTACAAACCAAAAACCTGTAAGATCCACAAAAAATAAAAAGAAAGCCAGCCAAGTATTACACCAAATAAAATGCTCAATACCAGGAAAGAGCAATAAAAGAAAGGAACAGAGAAGAACTACATCACAACTGGAAAGCAATTAACAAAATGGCTATAAATATAACCTATCAATTTTTTCAGATTTGTTATTTAAATTTAATTAACATATAGTGTATTATTAATTTCAGAGGTAGAGTTCATTACATCACGTGCCCTCCTTCCCGTTTATCGCCTAGTTACCCCATCTCCGAACCCCTTCCTCTCCAGCAACCCTTACTTTGTTTCCTATGATTGAGAGTCTCTTATGGTTTATCTCCCTCTCTGATTTCATCTTGTTTTATTTTTCCCTCCCTTCCCATATGATCCTGTTTTGTTTCTTAAATTCCACATGAGAGTGAGATCATTTGATAATTGTTTTTCTCTGATTGACTTATTTCACTTAGCAAATACCCTCTAGTTCCATCCATATCATTGCAAACAGCAAGATTTCATTTTTTGATGGCTGAGTAGTATTCAATTACTTTAAATGTAAATGGTCTAAATGCTCCAAATGAAGGACAGAGAGTGACAGAATAGACAAAAAACAAGTCCCAACAATGCTTACAAAGGCTCACTTCAGACCTAAAGGCACATACAGACTGAAAGTGATGGCATGGAAAAAAGATACTCTACACAGATGGAAGCAGGGGGGAAAAAAGCAGGAATACTTATATTAACCAAATACTTATATTAGACAAAACAGACCTCTAAACAAATACTGTTAGCAAGAGACAAAAAAGGGGCATTACCTAATGATAAAAGGATCAATACAAAAAGAGGATATAACAATTGTAAATATCTATGTACCCAACACTGCAGAACCTAAAAAAAGCAGATATTAGCAGACAAAGAGGGAGAAACTGACAGTAAAACCTGATCACCCCACTTACAGCAATTGATAGATCATCTAGGCAAAAAAAAAAAAAAAAAAATCAGTAAGGAAATGGTGTCTTTGAATAACATATTAGACTGAATGGACTTAACAGATATATACAGAACATTCCATCCTATAACAACAGAATTCACACTGTTTCCAAGTATACATGAAACACTCCCAGGATGGATCACAGATGAGGCTACAAAACAAGTCCCAGTAAATTTAAGACTGAAATTGTATCATGCATCTTTTCTGACCAAGCAGTGTAAAACTATATCTCGAGTATAAGAAAATAATTAGAAGGGCACCTGCGTGGCTCAGTTGGTTAAGGGTCTGATGTCAGCCTAGGTTATCTCAGGATCGTGGGATGGAGCCCTGTGTCAGCTCTGCCCTTCCCCCCAGCTTCTGCATGCACTCACTCACGCTCCTCTCTCTCAAACAAATAAAATCTTTTAAGAAAATTTAAAAATGAAATAAGAAAAAAAAACTAGAAAATACACAACACATGGAGACTAAACAACATGCTACTAAACAACCAATGGGTCAAAGAAGAAATTAAAGAGGGAATTAAAAAAATACATGGAGAACAAAGACAATGAAAATACAACAGTCTAAAATCTTTGGGATGTAGCAAACACAGCTGGTAAAAGCAAAATTTATAGCAATATAGCCTGTCTCATGAAACAAGAAGAATCTCAAACAATCTAATGTTACACCTAAAGGAACTAAAAAAAGAACACGCCCAAAGTTAGCAGAAAAAAGGAAATAATAAAGATCAGAGCAGAAATAAGAAAAAAAAAAGATCAATGAAACCAAGAGCTGGTTCTTTATAAAGACAAACAAAACTGATAAACCTTTAGACAGATTCAAAAAGAGAAAAAACCCAAATAAATAAAATCAGAAATGAGAAGAACTGACACCACAGAAACAAATGATTTTAAGAGGCTACTATAAAAAAAAACCTCTATGCCAAGAAACTGGACAAACTAGAAGAAAATGGATTAATTCCTAGAAATATACAATCTTCCAAAACTGAATCAGGAAGAAATAGAAAATCCGAGTAGACTGATTCCTAGTACCAACATTGACTCAGTAATCAAAGAACTCCCAAAAAACAAAAGTCCAGGACCAGATTGATTCACAAGTGAATTCCACCAAACATTTATAGAGTTAATACTTATTCTCCTCAAACTATTCCAAAAAATACAGTAAGAAGGAAAACTTCCAAAAACATTCTACAAGACCAGCATTATGCTGATACCAAAACCAGACAGACATTACCAAGGTATTCCAGCATCTTAGGATCACGTCCTACTACAAAGGGCTCCTTGCTCAGCAGGGAGCCTGCTTCTCCCTCTGCCTGGCCCTCCCCCTGCTTGTGGGCACTCTCTCTGACAAATGAATAAATAAAATCTTTAAAAAGAAAGAAAGAAAAAGATATACCACCAAGCTATAACCATCATAATAGTAAGGTACTAACACAAAAAGAGACACACGAGTCAATGGAACAGAGAACCCAGAAATAAATCCACATTTAAATGGTCAATCTACAACAAATATACATGAGGAAAAGACAGTCTCTTCAATAAATGGTGCTGGGAAAACTGGCCATTTACATGCAAAAGAATGAAACTGGACCACTTTGTAACACCACACACAAAAATAAACTCAATATAAAGATCTAAATGTAAATAAACATGAAAGTTAAAACTCCTGGAAGAAAACAAAGGCAGTAATTTTTTTTAAAGATTTTATTTATTCATTTGATACAGAGAGAGAGACAGAAGGAGCAGGGGGAGCAGCACGAAGAGAGAAGGAGAAGCAGGCTCCCTGGTCAGTGGGATCTCCTGGGATGATGACCCAGCAGAAGGCAGACGCTCAACCAACTGAGCCACCCAGGCACCCCCACAGTAATTTCTTTGACGTCAAACTTAGCAATATTTTACTGGGTATGTCTCTTCAGGCAAGAAAACACAAGCAAAAAATAAGCCACTGGAAAAAAAAAAAAACCAAAAAAAAACAAAAAAAAAAAAAAAAAACAAAACAAAACAAAAAAAAATAAGCCACTGAGACTACACCAAAATAAAAAGCTTCTGCACAGGGGCACCTGGGTGGCTCAGTTGGTTAAGTGACTGCTTTCATCTCAGGTCATGATCCAGGAGACCCAGGATTGAGTCCCACATCGGGCTTCCTGCTCAGCGGGGAGCCTGCTTCTCCCTCTCACTCCCCCTGCTTGTGTTCCCTCTCTGGCTGTGTTTCTCTCTGTCAAATAAATAAAATCTTTAAAAAAAAAAAAAAAAAAAGGGCTTCTGTATAGCAAAGGAAACCATCAACAAAACAACAACTTACCAAATTTAAGAAGATATTTGCAAATGATACATCCAATAAAGGGTTAATATTGAAAATAGATACAGAACTCATACAACATCAAAAAACAAATAATCTGATTAAAGATGGCAGAGGACCTGAATAGACATTTTTCCAAAGACATACAGATGGCAAAGAGACACATGAAAAGATGCTCAACATCACTCATCATCGGGGAAATGCAAATCAAAACCATAATGAAATATCATCTCACACCTGGCAGAATGGCCAAAGTCAAAAGGACAAGAAATAACAAGTGTTGGCAAGGATATGGAGAAAAAAAAACCCTTGGGCATTGTTGGCGGGAATCTGAACTGGTGCAGCCACTGTGGAAAACAGGATAAAGATTTGTCAAAAATTAAAAATAGAAATACCATATGATCCTGTAATTCCACTACTGGGTATTTACCCAAAGAAAACAAAAACATCAATTCAAGAAGATATACACACCCCTATGTTTATTGCAGCATTATTCACAAAAGCAACCCAAGTGCCCATCAACAGATGAATGGATAAAGATATATATATGTGCATATATACATACATATACCCAATGGAACATTACTCAGCCCTAAAAAGGAATGATCTAGCCATTTGGGAAAACATGGATGGACCTAGAGAGTGAAACAAGTGAAGCTAAGTGAAACAAGTCAGAAAAATACCATGATTTCACTTATGTGTGGAATCTAAATAAAACAAGCCCAATGAACAAACAAAACAGAAACAGACCCATAAATACAAAGAACTCATGGTTGCCAGAAGGGAAGGGATTAGGGGGATGGGCAAAATGGGTGAAAAGAAGTGGGCGATACACGCTTCCAGTTTGGAATGAGTAAGTCACAGAAAAGAAAGGTATGGTATAGGGAATATAGTCAGTGCTATTTTAATAGCATTTGTATGGTGACAGAAGGAAGCTACACTCCTGGTGAGCATAGCGCAGAGTATTCAAATCACTTATGCTGTACACCTGAACCTAATGCTAACATTGTGTCAGCTATACTTCTATTTTTAAAAAGGGAAAGGGGGAGAGCAAGATCCACTTATGTAATATAAGACTGTTCATTCTTCCTTCACTCCTTGAGTTAGGAGTTTCTCTTACAAAACAGTGGGGGAAGGGAGAACAACACCTGAGGCTCTTTTCTAACTTTAGCTGATAGGTTTGGGTGTTGACACCCCAAAGTAAAATTGGTTTTCAAGGAATCCCAGTGTAAGAGCTAACACCCTATCCACTCACATAAAAGAGAAGCCTATCAATAAACAAGCCCCTTATATCCTCATCTTAAGTATGAAACAATAACAAAAAAATCATCTAATATCAAAAAAAAATCTGGGGCATGACAAAGAAAAAATTACACTGAAAAACTGGCCCTGAAGAAAAAATAGTGTTGGGGTTATCTCCCAGAACCTTGGTACCCAAAGTGTGAACCCTGTACCACCTGGGAACATAAGTGTAGGAAGCGAAACAGGAATTTCAGTCACATAAGGACTCAGAAGTTTACTTTCTAATGACCCCCTCAAAGGAAATTACTTTGGAATGTGCACCAGGAAAACAAGAATGGAAACCAAGAAAGCATAAAACATGAAATTTAAGGGATAACAGACCCAACAAGGGAGGGCCATGAAAGAGAATTCTAAATTCTTGTAGGCTAGTTGGCTAGTCTAGGAAACCACCAGTCCAGACTGGGCTAGAAGAGTGGAGGTCTCCACGAAGGCACTCTCCAGGAAAAAAAGAATTCTGTAGCATAGAATATGACTAAGGGTAAGACCGAGGACAAAATAAAAGAACAGACAGGGGTGGAGAAGAGGAAGCTATTTTGAATGTGCTGGGGAAGAGAGATAAATGTACAAGAGAATCATCATCCAAATATGAAGCAAAAGCCAAAACTGGGACAAGAAGACAATCAAAAAGAAAAGAAACAGACTTCAAGAATAGCCAGAAAGAGGGGCGCCTGGCTGGTTCACTCGGTAGAGCATCCCACTTCTGATCTTGGGGTTGTAAATTCAAGCCCTGCACTGGGTGTAGAGATTACTTAAAAATAAAGTCTTACCAAAAAAAAAAAAAAAAAAAGCCAGAAAGAATGAGGGAATAGTGAAGAAAGCATACGCTTCTTTATCTAAAAGAAAAAAAATATAAAAGGCAGCAACACTGACCAATTAGGAGAATACAAGAAAGGAGAGTTTTGGCATTTTCTTCCAAGACCCTTACAAAGGGAACCTAACTATGGCTAGAGGGAAAAGAAACAAAATCCTAGCCATTGTAAACTTGCCTCTACTGTGAAAAATATATACATAGTTATACTGTATAAAAATGCTATTACCCTTGTTCAGCTTTTGCAACCAATAGTAAAAAGTATAACAGCCCTCATTAAGGTTACAATGGAATGTAAATATCAATTTTTAAGTTTACCGGTATACAAGCTAAGGGAATGTTTAAGGAAGAAAAGATGGGGCATTGAATGCCTCACCTTATCAAATACAGACTCAAAATATTGTCTATAAGTTCATAAAGCACAAAGGTAGCCAACAGAACAATTTAAAATAGTGATATAACTATGGGAAGTAGCACAAAGGCATCCATAGGCTTTTGATAAACTAAACCCTCACCTAGTATCTACCAAAGTTAACTAATTTCTCAATCTAACATCTGAAGTTGATAAAACAAGAAACTAGTCCAAGTATACTTTAAAATACTAAATTATCTACCAGAAGAATTCAATATAAAATCAGTAAAAACCTGGAGAGAACTAAGATAAAAAGGGGTAGGGCAGGAGACAGTTGCTTTTCTTTTACAACTTCACTCATGCTCTTTGACTTTTTTTTTTTAAACATACACATGTATACATCTTTTTAACAACTAAAATCTGACTTCTTGGGGTACCTGGGTGGCCAAGCTAGTTAAGCGTCTGCCTTTGGCTCAGGTCAGGATCTCAGGGTCCTGGGATGGAGCCCCCTATCGGTCTCCCTGCTCAGCAGGGAATCTGCTTCTCCCTCTGCTTGCTGCTCCCCCTGCTTAAGCATGCTCGCACTGTCAAATAAATAAAATTTTCAAACAAAAACAACCCTGACTTCTTTAAAAAACTTTATAAGAAAAAGGAGAGCTCCTGGGTAGGTCACTCGGTTAAGTGACAGCAGACTTTATTTTTTCCTTTCTTTCCTTTTTTTTTTCTTTAAAGATTTTATTTATTTGACAGAGAGAGAGAGATTACAAGTAGGCAGAGAGGCAGGCAGAGAGAGAGGAGGAAGAAGCAGGCTCCCCGCTGAGCAGAGAGCTGGATATGGGCCTAGATCCCAGGACCCTGAAATCATGCCCTGAGCCAAAGGCACAGGCTTAACCCTCTGAGCCACCCAGGCGCCCCAGACTTTATTTACTTTTTTTTTTTTTTTAAGATTTTATTTATTTGACAGAGAAAGAAAGAAAGGGCACAAGCAAGGGTGCAGTAAAGGGAGAGGGAGAAGCAGTCTCCCCACTGAGCAGGGAGCCCAACTGGGGAGAGGACTAGATCACAGGACCCGAGGATCACGACCCTGGGATCATGACCCAAGCTAAAGGCAGATGTTTAACCATCCAAGCCATCCATGCAACAGATTCTTAGATTTCAACTCAGGTCATGAACTCAAGGTATTGAGATCAAGCACCACATCAGGCTGGGTGTGGAGACTAAGATTCTAGGGCACCTGGGTGCCTCAGTAGATTAAGCTTCTTTCGGCTGGGGTCATGATTTCAGGGTCCTGAGATCAAGCCCAGCATCAGGCTCCCTGCTCAGCAGAAAGCCGTCTTCTCCCTCTTCCTCTGCTGCTCTCCCTATTTGTGCTCTTTCTATCAAATAAGTAAATTAAAAAAATAAAATAAAATAAAAAAGATTCTCCCTCTCCCTCAGTGCTGTGTGCAAGCATGTGCTCGCTCTCTTAAAAAATAAAAACTGAAAAAAGAATTTTAATACATGAAAATTACACTTCGATGCTTTCATTCTATGAATGTTTTTGATCTATTTTAAAGATTTGAAAGTGTGTGCAGGGATGCTCGGCTGACTCGGTTGGAGGAGCACTCGGCTAAATCTTGGGGTCATGAATTCAAGCCCCACACTGGGTGTAGAGATTACTAAAAAATAAAAAAAATAAAAATGTGTATACATAGTATGTATGAAATAAAATGCTCTTCACCATAATTTGTAACGGGAAGAATTTCTCCACCTCACAAAATGTCATCTTTTCATTTTTCCTACAGATAGAACACTAACAGAACTACAATTAGTACACGAATGTTACAGAATTGAACACTAAAATGGCAACCTGAAGATAAGCAAGAATTATTTCATTAGCTTACACGATCACCAAAATAGCAACATTAGCTGCCAGAACATACCTTTCTCCTTTTAACACGAGAGTGGCTTCACCATTTAATTCTTAAAGGGGCTTTAAAAAAAAACCCAAGCACTTCTTTAAAAGAGAAACAAGCTGTAGTTTTCAATTTTTACCTCAAAAACATGGTTTTCAAGTATTTAATGAGCTAATTTAAATGGTATGGAAAAATTCTTCGACTTTTCAGGTCAAAAATCTTGGTGAACAGAGGCGAATAGGACCACAAAATGGGGCAGATTTACTTTTTACATACAAGTTTACTAGAATGTTCACTAGAACATTTCAGACAACAGTCTTTCCTTCCTCTCTAATTTTATCCTACCCAGAAGTAACTAGTGTTTTTCAGTTTGGTGTATACGTTCTCTGACATTCCTTAGGCGTGTGCGCACACACACACACATATACACAAAACATTTAAAAATTTAACAAAAGGCATCAAATGACTACTATGTTCAATAGTATACTGTATAAATCATTTCAAGACACAAATATTTTCCTTCAGTTTACTGTCTGCTAATTGCCTTAGGAATTTCTAATGGCTGCGCGGTATCCCAGTAAATGAAATACCGCATCTGCAAAATAACATTCCATGTCTTAGAGTATAAGCAGTCTAACAATTATAAAGTCACTTCTTGAGAATTAAGTCTCTTCCTCTAATTTTTCACATCAAAATCATTCTCAATTTTACATTTCTCCAAATATTATTACTATATGGTCAATCACTGAAGTAGACCAGATGAGCAGGAATATGTAGTTTATCAGAAATCAAGAACACAAAACAAAAAACTTCTTAAATATACTAATAATAAACAATAGAACTGGGGAATATATAAAAACAAGAATGAAACCACAAACATAAATCGAGAGGTACTTAAAAAAGAGAAATTAACCTTTTTCCACTTAAGGCTTATTTTTATACAAACTAAACAAATTCTTACTAAATTTATTTCTAAAAGAACCCACAATCATGACAGCCTGAATTTACATTAAAATTCTTTAACCAACAAAAATATTATAAATACTAACTTTAAAATGGCATGATTTTTAAAGCTTGAAGTTTTAAGAAATGGTTATTTGGTTTATTAGTCAAGTAGCTAGCCCTAATTTTTAAACATATCCTCATTTATGTAGCCAAAACGCAGTAATTAACAAAAAAAAGTTACTCTCGTTTCTTAAGGAAAAAAAAAGTTACCCTATTCCAAAAGATTTGTATAAAATTGCTTAAATAAACTCACTGGAAAACCAAGAACCTTTACCGCTCAACAGATGTTTAACATATTGTTTACAAAACACAACAATTTTGTGAGTAAACAGGTTCCACATAAAATCAGTCACCTTCATAACGGCTGCTAAGGCTTTTTTCAATGATGTAATCCGCTGTAGTATACAAAATAAATCCATACTAGTAGGAAGATTATTTTAGATGCCTGTAAAAGTGTGATGGATTACCCATCTTTTCATTAACCTGTATCCCTATTAATCCATACATAATTACTGCTCACCTTTTTAAAAAAAACACATACTCATCTTTACTTTTTTTTCTAACTATAAAATACACATCCTTTAAATCTTGGAAACATCAATAGAAAAATAAAAATCATCATCTCACTTCTTGTACATGTTCGTTCAGTCATCTATCCACACAGATAAACATACATTCACTCTCTTTTCTTATGCAACTGGGAACACAGAAAATAAGTGCATTTTAAATGGTTTATTTGAATTGATCACATTCCAACAAATTATAATCACCAAAGAAGTACAACATTCTTTTTAGTTCCAAAATTAGTCTACTTAGTTATCTACATATACTTTTGTGAGGCTTAAAATGTAGACTTGACTTTCTGTAACGTCTACCTGGAGAAGGAGAAAAAGCACAAACACTGGAGAGTAAACGGCTTAGGTTTCAAACCTTCATTTTCTGAATTACGAGAAATGTGACCTTGTGTAAACTACAAACCGATTCTGTCAGATGAAAATAAAAATAACTGCATCAAATTGGAGCTATTTCGAGAATTAAATAAAATTATGTAAGTGAAGGGAGCATCCAATGCCGAGCATACAACAGTACCTCCACAAGTATTAGTTCTTTCCTTCCCATTAAAAAAAAAATAAAAATAAAAAAAGTGTGAAGGCGACACAACTATTAAAAGTCAGACTCCTATATATAAATACAATAAACTGTACCTGAAAAGGTGTTATTTTATCAGAGCCTTTTACTCGTAACTTATTTCACAATCCAAATAGCCGGCGACAACTCAGGATATTACTGAACCAAAATTTTTACTTCAGGAAAAGAAAATATTTTAAGTCCATTTTCCCTAAGTTGAGCCAGCCGAAATCATCGTTAACAAGAGGAAAGAAAGCAAAAAATTTCTGTTGTACAAGTATACCATGAGTTAAAGCCCTGCGTTTGAGAATGTCCTTTAAGGAAAATTAAAGAATGAAAAAAAAAAAGCAACTCTCTATTCCCCCACCGCTCCTCCTCCAATGGTAAGTTTGGAGGGTGAACAAAACAGCAGTAATTCCTTAGAGCAATTAAGGAAATACCACGGACGTGTGAGAACGCACCGGCGAAAGGTTAAGTTTGAAACTGCTTGCCTGCGTAGAGCCGGGGGTGTGGGACTACTAAGACTCAAAACCTTGGGGTCTCGGGACAGAATTGAGGCCTGAAACGGAGGGAGAAGGGGGAAACGGTCTATAGAAGTCAGAGGCAGAAAAAAAAAACAATGGGAGGGGGATGGGACGGCCGAAAAATGCTCCAGACCCAGGCTTCGGCGCGGCGGCATCACTTGCAGGAAAGCAAGAGTTGAGGAACTAAGAAAATGAGGAAATTCCGGGGCCCCGCGAGGAAGGGCGGAGGGGCCGTGAGAAACTCGGAGGCTGCGGCGGAAAGAGAGGGGTGGTGTCGTCCGAGATAAGGGTCGAGCCGGGAAAGCAAGCTGCTGCGGGACCAGAAAGCCAGGACGAGAGTGTAGGCGGGGGGAGGAGACGCGGGGGCCTCCGTGGTCGGCTCCTGAGAGAGAAAACCAGGAGGGGACGAAGGGGGCCGGGGCAGCGCCGCGGTACCTGCAGAGATCGTCCAGGACGCTGCCGGGAATCTCCACCCGTTTGGTCTCCATGATGACCCACAGCAGGAGCAGTGCATCCCGGCTCCGCGCGGCCCGGGACCAAGGGTACGGCACGGAGACTCCGGCTCACCGGAGAGCAGGCAGCGGCAGCAGCAGCTCCAGGGAAGACGAGGGGGGAAGGGGCAGGACCCACTCACTTCCGTCCCACTCCCTCAGCCCCGGACCCCGAGGCTGGGCCAGAGCGCGGGGAGGAGCCCCGGGAGTCACGCCCTTGCTCTGCTTGAAAGGTCCAATAGGAAGCTGGAGAATCGGGAGGCTGAGCATGCTAAGCCAATAAAATGTTTGTTTATTGGCCTGTCATCTCCAATCCGTCTTCAAGCGGCTCAGTTGCTGCTCAGAAAACCAACTTCCCGCCGCCTTTGATTGAGCCTTGGGGTGGTCACGCGCGTGCGCATCACGTCTTCTTTGCACTAAGAGGAAGCGGGGGTTTAGGTCTGATAGATTTCGGGAGCAACCTTCTAGGGTTTGGCGTGGTCTGGGTGTCCGCACGGTGACAAAGGAGGCGCTCGTACTTCTGCAGGGCATACGCCCAGAGGAGGTCCTGCGTAAGCGTGCATTTACAGTTCCTGTCATCAAGTATCCTGCACAAACACTAATTGCCCCCATCTCCTCCAGGCCAAGGGTTGTACTTCCTTTAACTACAAACACCTGGAAAGGGTTGTCTTTTTTTTCTGGCGACTTAACCTCTGCCTTTCCTTAGGCAACACAGACAAAACTTTATCCCAATCTCTGACACCTAGTGAGAAAATACTGGTTGAACCTGAACTCGGGAATCTGCATTCTACCTCCTACACACACCACTCCAACCTACTGGTCCTCGCTGATTCCTCATCATGCTTAATGGAGCCCAGTCCATTAGGATCTTGCAAAAAAAAAAAAAAATCTAGGTCCATCCGTTCTGTAACCTTTTACATCAGATCCACAGCAACCTCCCCATACATCTGCTCAGCTATAACTTCAGTTCATTCTATCATTTAATCTCTCATTTTTTCTTAATTTCTGTCCAAATGTCCTTTGTCCTTACATCAGTGCTCATTATTTCTCCTCATTACTGCAAGAGCTGCCTAAGCAGGACCTCTGCCTCCATTCTTGGCCTGTACAACCACCCAAGTTTTATTTTCTTTTGTTCATATATGAATAGATTCCTGTCTTTTATCTTCTGATAGCTTCCCTACATCAACTTCTGAAGTGTACTCAAGCCCAAACTTGATGTAAGAGCCCTTTTACCATCTATTTTACTCTCCTGTTTTCCATCTTTTTTTTTTTTTTTTTTTTTTTTTTTTTTTTGGCTCTTTATTGGGAAACTCCTCAAATTTTTCTTCCAGCTGTCTATACTGTTTTTACTATTCTGGAGTTCTCTTTCGTTTTTCAAATGTCTCTTCAATATGGTTATAGCCTTGCTTCATAGATTTCTTATCCCTTTGAGAATATTAACAATACATTTTTAGGGACACCTGGGTAATTCAGTTGGCTAAGTGATCCACTCTTGATTTCGGCTTAGGTCATGATCTCAGGGTTGTGAGGTTCGAGCCCTGCCTTGGGCTTTGAGCTGGGTATGGAGGCTGCTTAAGATTCTCTCTCTCTCTCATTCCCTCTCTAAAAACAAAACAAAACGCACACACACACAATACATTTTTAAAGTTTTCTTCTTTTTTTTAAAAGATTTTATGTATTTATTTGACCGAGAGAAACACAGTTAGGAGGGAACACAAGTAGGGGGAGTGAGAGAGGGAGAAGCAGGTCCCAAAGTTTTCTTCTTCTTGAATAGTCTCTTCTTCCTCTCAGCTGCTTTTTGCTATTAATTAGGGCTTCATTTAACATATTACAAGTTTTCTGGTAGTTTTCAAGTATTCACTTACACTTAAGAGAGTACATAACTAGGAGCACCTAGGTGGCTCAGTCCGTTAAGCATCTGCCTTCCACTCAGGCCATGATCTCAGGGTCCTGGGGTCTAGCCCGACATTGGACTCCCTGCTTAGTGGGGAGCCTGCTTCTTCCTCTCCTTCTGCCCCTCCCCTCACTTGTGCGTTTTCTCTCTCTCTCTTTCTCTCTCTCTCTCTCAAATAAATAATAAGAATAAAATCCTTTTTAAGAGTACATAACTAAAACACTGGAGTTGTGTTAGAAAAGCTGATTGGAAGCTTCCAGCATGAGGAGGAACTTGTTTCCTGAGGGCTTCTCTGTAGGATGATCTGGCTCAGCTGTTAGTTGAGAACACATGCATCAGTATCTGTCAGTCATTCTTTCCAGCTGGTCAAATGCCCTAAAGAGAAAATCCTTCCTGACCAAACTGGAAGTATTCTGGGAGTCCAGTAGGGGAGCACAGACAGGAGTATTCTGTTTGCTTTATTCAACCCCCCTGGCACACTACAAGTCTTAGTTTGGGTTTCCTAAGAAGCAGGCCCTGAGAACAAGGATTTGAGTGCCCATAGTTTACGTGGGAGGTGATCCGGGAAAAAATGATAGCAGAGCAGGGAAGTGAGTCAGAAAGGAATTTTTTTATCAGGGAGGTTAGCACTGTAGGTAACTGGAGCTGATCCCGCTGGGAGAATTCTGGAGACCAGGGTAAAACACACACTGCAGAGTTATCCTACTGAAGGGAAGAGGAGTTGGGGTATTTATATACTCACCACCATCAGTCCTTGGCTGTGGCATGTTCCTGGAGCCTACACCCGAGCCTGGCCTGAGAGCAGGAAGGCAGGCTCTGGTAGCCAGAAACAGCCCTCAGGCAAAGAAATGCAGCTGCTAGAGTAGATAGAAGTACCAGCAGCAAGGTCTAATGGATCCGTGAGGGTGAGAGTGAGCCCCTTTAATGGTTCTATTCTGCTGGATATGCATTCTGTCTGTCCTAACTGTAACTTTTTTCCCTGGCTGGGGGTATCTTAGCAGCTATTTGTCTTAGTGGCCCATGTGAAGCTCAAGTCTGGTTTTTAGAGAACTCTAAATGATGGCAGTGAAACAGCAGTGGAAGGCCCAGTGGTGTTTATCCCCCAGAGGCCAATGGTTTCTGTGGAAAGAAGCAGTCCACTGGGCACTTGCCAAAGGACCTGGAGGAAGTCTTCCTACTGCATTATCTCTCCGAAGTTTCAGCTCAGGGATAAGCTCTACAACATCCCCCCTGCTTTTTTTAGCTCTAAGGGGCCTGCAAATCACCAGACTTCCACACAATCCTAAACCAGTCCCTCCACTGAGAATTGCACAGATGCCTGGGGGCAAGTATCTTCTAAGCTACTTGCTTGGATGCTATCTCATTTAGTCTTTTTAACTACATGGGATAGACAGAGATTAACAAGACTTCTTGAGATTAAATGATTAAATGACAGTATGAAATGGAACCAGGGCTAGAATTCAGTTCTGCGCTCACAGCAGGAAATCTACTTTAGGGAGAATGATGCAGTAATAATTATTATTAATGTCTGTACAGCATGGTATAGTATAATATAATATTTTTTCCCAAATACAGTAATCCTTACAAAAAAACAAGTTGTCATCACATTCTTAAAAAAATAATATGCTTATTGGCCTTCTTTTAAATTGAGTGAGATTAAATTAAGTCTGTCAAAGCCTTTTCACGTACCTTCAAATTCCCTTTTTAAATTTATTTTCCAGCTTTATTGAGGTGTGGTTGACAAATAAAAATTGTACATACTTAAGGTGTTGTCCTAGTCCATTCAGACTCCTATGACAAAAAATGCCTTCAATTGGGTGTCTTATAAACAACAAACATTTATTTCTCACAATTCTGGAGGCTGAGAAGTTCAAGATCATGGTAGTAGCAGATTTCAGGTCTGGTGAGAACCATCTCCTAGTTCATGGACTGTGCCTTCTAGGTGTAAGCTTACACAGCAGAAGAGGCAAGCTAGTTCTCTGGGCTTTCTTTTACAAGGGCACTAATCCCACTAATCCCATAAGGGCTTTACCTTCATGACATAAGCATGAAGCCCCCACCTCCTAAGACTATCACATTGGGCATTAGGATTTGAGCACATGAATTTGGTTGGGGGGGGAACACAAATATTCAGATCACAGCAGAAGGACAACATGGTGTTTTGATATATATTGTGTAATGATTACAGTAAAGCTAATTAATATATCCATCACCTCACACAGTTACCGTGTATGTGTGTGGTAAGAACACGAAGGATCTTAGGATCTACTCTGAGCAAATTTCAAGGAGGGGGGGCTGACACAAAGGGCAAATATGTGTTGTATAAGTGTTGACTTGAATCATAAGATCTTTGTTAGTTGAAGGGTACACAGTTTGTTATGAGATGAATACGCTCTGGAAACCTACTGTACAGCATGGCGACTATAGCTAATAATAGTATATTGTACATTTGGTACAATGGGAGGCACCATTAAGTTCAAACTGGTTTGGGTGGTCTGGGCCTCTGGAGCTCTTCTTCCAGGCAGTCATTATTGCTTGAAAGGTAGCTTTGGTTTCCTTCAGGTCTCTTGCCTGAGTTGAGAGATAAGCTGGAAAGAACGAAAAACTGGGAACAAAGGTGGCTGAGTACAAACAGGTGAGTCATCAAGGTCAGGTCTTGGGTCTGGCTGGTGGCTGAACTTCTAGGGCCATCTCACCGTCTAACACATGCAGGAGGACAAAGCTGAAAGACCTGTGGAGACCCACAGATCTGTCAGGAGCTCGGCTGAGCTGATGTGGGGGTGGGGATGAGGGTGGGAGAGGAATGAGAGAGAGAGAGAAAGCATGTTCCCAGCCCCAGGTGGGAGCCAGAGTTGTCAGGTGTCGGAGTCGCTGAAGTCGACAAGAAGCCAAAAATGAGAGTTAACCCTTTCATCAGTTTACCAAAGCCAGAGAAAGCACTGACTCCTTCTGCTCCACTTTCCCAAGGAACAGGGTACTACTGGTCAAGAGTCAGGTGAGGTCAAAGGTCAGGTGGATCTCACTGAAGGAAAGGCTCATGCAGTTTTATGGACCCTAGAGAGAGATGAATGAGGGGAAGGCCGAGGTGTAGACAAGTACTCCTCCTTCCCCAATGAGGTGGCTTCAGCGAGGAGACTAAAGAAGACCTCTGCCAAGGCCTCAGATTAGGAGATAGAAATGGAGGCTCTGGGGCTGGGAATGCAAACAGGTAAAGCACAGGAGGCACAGGGGCCCAAATGCCTGACTCCAGCACACACACCCCGCCCCAGAGACACAGGGCTGTGTGGGGAGGGTGGTCACTCCCGGGGAGATGGGTCAGGTAAAACTTCCATGACTGCCTACGGTTAGGCTTGAAAAATCACACATGGACCTCTAACCATAAGCCAGAATTCTCAAGACCTGCTGAGGTGAACCCCTGAGGCTGTCCTACCTCTGAAATTACATGAGCCCACACACGTCTTTTGGTTTCAGCTAAAGCTTTCTTTTATCTGGCCCAAAACATTTCAACTGACATGTTCCACTGGGCATCCAGATGTTCAAACCAGAAGCCTAAGAGTGAACCTTGGTTCCTGTCTTTCTCACACATGCACATGTCCAGCTGACGTGAGCCACCAGCATGGTCACTTAAGGTGATTTTCCTCGGCAAGGCACGGAACACCGACCCTCCCACAAAGTGAGAGGAGTTTGCGTCAGGCAGCAGAATCTCCACCCTGTTTGTTTGCTACTCTTTTTCCAGAATTGGAAATTCTGGTTTGATTTATAGACTCTAGCATACAACAACATACTTTTGTTTTTAGCTTGCCCTTGTTAAATATAGCTCAATCTTAGATATCCTATTACAAAATTAAAATGCTTCTAATGTAAGATTTTACTAAGGTAGTCATAGTTTCTAGGTAGTGAAAATTTTACTGATTGTTACTAATGAATGCCCTTTTCCACAGAGCATAACCTTAAAGGAATGCAGTTGGGTTTCGCCAAACTGATCCACTTAGAGACATACTGTCTGGCACATTGCAAAATTTTATGATATGTAACCATTGACTCTACTTCGATCATGCTATACGTTTTAAGCTGCCTCTTACTGATATACTGAGCTCTGTTACTGACTAACTCATGATAAGTTAGTGATAGTGATTTGTACCCTACTGGAATGTATAAACAAAAATTACATCAAACATTATGTACTAATTCAGGGTTGCTTGCGTTAATAAGAAATAGTGTACTGTACCATGATTCATCCCCCTTGGGTACTAGGTTTCATATTAAAAGGTCACTCTGATCTTCCCTCTTTGGATAAAAAAATTCATCATAGGGCCACTCTGATCTGACAATGACGTTTGTAAAGCAGTATAAATAAAGCTCCCTGAGAACAATGTTATCAGAAGATCCCAACACCACTCTTCGAGTAGGGTCTCCTTATTCGGAATCACCGACGCTGTCCCCACCTTCTGGGATCCTGACTGTTGCTGGGGCTGGCTCCTGGCATCCAACCCACTGCTGTGACCAGGCCAGTCTACCTTCAAGATCCATCCCTTCTTCTCCACCTCAGTTTTCCCCACCCCAGGCCAAGCCTCCTCAGCCTCAGCTGGACTGCTTGCATAGGCTTCCGAATGTCTCCCTGTCCCCCTTGCAACCCATTCTCCATAGAGCATTGAGAGCAATCATCTCAACACATTAATGTGATCATTCTTGTGCTTAAAAGTCTTCATGACCTTAGAGTAGAATCCAATTTGTGTGCCATGGCTTGAGAAACTTTACAGGATGGGCACTTTCCCAGCATTTACTCTCCTTTCCTCTCGTGTCTCATCTTCACCTCTCACTACCCTCTAGCCACAGCAGTCTCCTTGCAATCCATCACACACTCCAAGCTCTTTCTGCACACCGCTACTTCTGTCTGGAATGCTGCCCACTGCTCCACAATTCCCCCTTCTGTACAGCATAAACATCACCTCCTCAGAAATTCTTCCCAGACCACTCTATCTAGATAGTCTCCTCAGTCTGAAATTTTTTCAAGCCATTTCTCCCCTCTCCCCACCAAACCGTAAGTTACAAGAAAGCAAGGATCTTTTCTAACTTATGCATCGAATCCCCAGTATTTAGAGTATCCTTGTATGGTGGCCACTCTCTAAACATTTGCTAACCAGTGTGTGGGCAAAAGAGTAACTTATCACCAAGTATGTGTTGGGGTTACTGGGGAGGTGGTGGGATGCAAAATCCTATTATGAATAAGTGTTAATGTCTTTTAAAAAAAAGTAAATCTGCTGTTGGAAAAGATGAACTCATCCTAGGTTGGATGGGTTTTGTTACTTTCATTTAAGAGTTCTAATAATACAGAATTCACTTGCTCTCTCTTTCTTTGTGCGTCTGTGTAATAGATAATTACATAAAAATAATATAATATATAATAATAAACATAAATAATATAAATTCATGTCATATTCATTTGTATGTGAAGTATAAGCATATTATGTGCAAATATATATATGAAACAATTCACACTCTAGAACTCTAGAACCTCTTCCTTCTCTTTCACCCCCTCCTTCCTGCTCCTGTGGAGCTCTAACCTCCGTGCTTTGATGGGTTTGCCCAGAATAAGAGAAGGCGGTTGGAAGAGGGGGAATGAAGTTGCCAAACACAAATGAAAATGCTTAATCTGCTGGTAAAAAAAGATTTTTTTGCATGGGAACAAATCAGGAAAAAGAAAATTGTTTCAGGATATTTCTTTTTTTTTAAATAAATCATCTCTTCATTAAAAAATATAATCTCTATAACAGTTCTTAAGAATTCTCTTATTAATTCCTTGTCATGGAGGAAGGGATTATTTTTGGCTAAAACTTTAGAAACTAAGTAACACACTAATTACTGTGTTGAATCTTTGAACAAATGTTGAGTAAGCAGGCTGGAAGCTGGCTTTTCTTAACTGAACTTGTGAGCATCTTAATGGGGAAAAGATGTTTGTCTCATAGCCTATCTTATATTGAATTCTTTAAAAGAAAAACAACAAACAGATCTAAAGAGGTACTTCTCCAACCACACACTGTGAATATACTCGTCCCTATTTGGCCCCATCAGTGTTCTGCAGTCTGCATGGGGCTCAGAGTCAGTAAGTCCACATAGAGGCCTCCCATGGCAGGCCCGGGGCAGCCTTCACTCTTTCCAGTATATACAAGGAAACGAGAATCCAAAACAGGAAAAGTCTGTGTTCTGTCTGCCAGCAGGAGATGTACATTCCCTTTTTTCGATTTTCAAATTTTAGAGCACACTGCTGACTCATGTTCTTAGCACAAGAGTGGGACTTGAAAACTGAGGCCATTGCCATCCGCGGGACCCTGCTTCCAAAGAGCTGGCGTACATTATTTCCTGGCTATTTAAATGACTCAGATCTCTGAAGAAACGCTTTCCCACTTGTCCCCTTCAAGTTGCCAGAGGTGACAGCCTCTTACCCTGTACATTAGTTTCACGTTGCAGCTCTAGGAAATTACCAAAGCTAAGGGAGCTTTTAAAACAAAGCGAATTTCTTATTTTAGAGTTCTCCAGGTGAAAAGCCCAGCATGGGTCTCCCTGGACTGAGAGATGTCAGCAGGGCTGTGTTTTCTAGTGGGGCCATCGGCATGCTTTGGCTCCTGTCCCCCTGCCTCCATCTCCCAGGCCACTAATGGCAGGTCGATTCCCCTTACATCACTCTGGCCCTCATAATCCCATCTCTTTGTGGTTCTCTCAGCTTCCTCTTCCATTTTTAAGGAACCTTGTGGTTACATTGGGCCCACCCAGATAACCCAGGACAATCTCCCTACTTTAAGGTCAGCCAATCAGCAACACTAATTCCATCTGCAACTCTTTTTCTCCTTTTCCTTTAAGGTAACGTATTCACAAACTCCAGGGATTACGATGGGCATTTTTTGGGGGGGGGGCAGTATTTTGCTTGTCACATTCTGTATCCCTGCTCTGTAGCATTCTCTGTGTCTATCCACCCTCTCACTTCCATTCCCAGGAATCAGTGACTGCACATTTTTTCCAGCATGTGTAAGTTACTAGTATAAGCAATTTGATATTATGGAGTTTTATCTCCCTTGTTCGTTGTGCTTAGGATCACAGAGTTTAAAAATATCCTTTTCTGAAGGCTAAAATAATATAATGTTTGGGATTTGCTTTAACATAACCCACCAGGGGGAAAATTGCAAGGCAAATAGATAAAATAATACTAGCAAAAGCGTGGTAATTGTTGAATTGGGTAATGAGTACATGGAGTTTAATTATATTCTTTTATATATATTTTCAAATGTTCAGAATAAAACATTTTCAAAAATTGAGACCTTCTTACTGAGAATTCAATTGACTTTTCCTCCTTCTTATTTCTTTAATATTTGAAAGGAAAAACATTGATAAGACTAAGCAAAACTGCATACTAAATATGTCATTGTCAAAGGTACTAGCTTGAAATGCAATTGATTTTAAAAATTTGAGATACAATTTATAATGAAATGATGTTGACTTCTGAAAAATTTCATCTTGAAGAAACTGTAGAGTCCTATCTAGTTGTAAAAGGAGAGATGCAGTTGGCTCTTTCCCTAGTTTCCCCCAATGGTGACATCTCACAAAACCATAGCATATTATCAAAACCAGGATACTGATGTGCCACAGTCAAGACACACCACATTGTCATCACCACAAATATCCTTGTCTGGATGTTACATATCTGTGACCTCTTCTGAATGAAAACCTTTTCGTGACTTTTATGTGCCTTTCTCTCACCTTTGCTTAAGAGCAATATCTTAAAAGGGCCCAAACCCATTTTTCAGAGTGGTCAAACAGACATGACGGAATCCTAAAATCGTCCAACCAAATTTTAGGCACCGTAGATGAACTAGCAGAATTTGAACTCAAATAAGGGACTGGGAGCAATGCATAGGATAGCAAAGAGGCATCTTGGAAGTCCAGAGTCCAAGCAGCATGGCGGAGAGGCGGGGCCGTCAGCGTTGGCCACTTTGCTGGCCGGAAGTCACCAACCAGGTGACAGATAACCTAGTGCCAGCTGCCTCCTCCACCATCTGCTCTCGTCCCTCCTACCAGTTGAAGGGCTCACTGAAAAGCCTGTATGTTCTGACTCTCTCACAGCTACATGTGATGAGATGTGGCAACTATCTTTGGGTAAGGAGATGTAAGCACAGGGTAGCTGAGGACTTCTGGGAAAGAAAAAAAAAAGTGGCAGGCTTAGCTTCACTCCCTTCTCTTTGTTCCTTCCTGCTGTCAGCAAGTGATTATCTGGGCAGAGAAGCAAAACAATAGATGCCATGGTCTCTGAAGACCTGGGAGCTGCCAAACCAGCCCTGGAGGGCCTATCTCCAGACTTCTACTGAAAGAGTGATAAACTTCTATCTTGTTGAAGCCACAGTATTGGGCTTTTTTTCTGTTTTAGCCAGACAATAGTCCAAACTGACGTAGGCAGTCTTCTTATCTAGAGACAGAGACAGCTCTCATTTGAGGCTTGAGGCTGGTCTTTTGATTTGGAAAAAAAATTTCAATAGGCCTTTTGATCATACCAAATCAAAGGTCCCAGAGGATTCCAGACAGAAGAGTTTGAGACCATTAGAAAGTAAGCCGCTCTGCAGAACGATGTGGAGTTGCACCTTCCTTTGAGCCAAGTTGAGGCTCTGCAGAAAGATGATTAGGATGGCAGAGAAAGGAAAATGGAGCAGGAAGGAGGGTTCCCCTTGTTTTATAAGGAAAAAAGGGGATAGTGGAAGGCCTACACCCTGGGTGGAGTTTAGGGTCAAGGATGCCCATATATATCATATGTTCTCTCAAAGATGCTCCTGCCACCAGGGGCCTAAGGAGAGGGACAGCCAGGGTAGTAGCCCCCTGCAGAAACAGATCTAGAAGCCAGGATATTAGTATGCATTACTTTTATTAAAAAAAAAAGATTTTATTTATTTGACAGAAAGAAACACAGCTAGAGAGGGAACACAAGCAGGGGCAGTGAGAGAGAGAGAAGCAGGCTTCTCACCAAGCAGGGAGCCCAATGCAGGGCTTGATCCCAGGACTCGGGGATCATGACTTGAGCTGAAGGCAGATGCTTAATGACTGAGCCACCCAGGTGCCCCAGTATGCATTACTTTAAAAGTGGACTTTTGGGGGTGCCAGGTGGTCCAATTGGTTAAGCATCTGCCTTCAGCTTGGGTCATGATCCCAGGGTCCTGGGATCAAGCCCCACATTGGGCTCCCTGCTCACCAGGGCACCAGCTTCTCCCTCTCCCTCTGCCTGCTGCTCCCCCCTGCTTGTGCTCTCTCTCTCTAATAAATGAATAAAATCTTTTTTTTTTAAAGAAGGGGATTGAATTTTTTTCTTTTCTGCTCAGTAATTTTCTTTGCTAATGTCCAAGGACAATGAACATCTGTTTTGGTTTCATTTGCTTTCTCAGCATCCATTTTCCCTCTGGCAGCATGAAGGTATTTTCCTTCAGGAGCTATTCCTCCCCCATTCTCAACCCTTTGTTTGGGGGGGTTTGACTCCCCACCCCCAACCCCTTCATCCTGGCTCTCTGTCTCCAAGAGCATTTGTCACAGTGATTATTTAAGTGATATGCTAGGAACCCAAAGCAAGTCCAAAGATCCAATGCATCCAATGGGATGTTTGCTGAGCTTAATGGGAAAGAAATGCCTTCTTTCTGCTCAACTTGCTAAAGTGATGGAACGTGGGGCGCCTGGGTGGCTCAGTTGGTTAAGCGACTGCCTTCGGCTCAGGTCATGATCCCAGAGACCCGGGATTGAGTCCCACATCAGGCTCCCTGCTCGGCGTTCCCTCTCTGGCTGTGTTTCTCTCTGTCAAATAAATAAAATCTTTAAAAAAAATTTTTTTTAAGTGATGGAACGTAAGTCTGGAGATTCTGTGTCTTATGCAATGCACAGAGAGAAAAGCAGCATGAAAAAAAAATAGTTATAGGAGCCAAAGAGATGATTGGCAGGAGCTGAGCTATAGTCCAAAGCAAGAAGTTAAACTTGGGGGTGGAAATGGGAGCTTAGATCTCCTCCTACTTTGGCACAGAACAAATGATCTCTGAAACCTGAAGAACCCGAGAATGTTCCAGTTACAGTAACACAATCAATATATCATGAACGAAATACGATATCTTCAGAAAACTGCTCACAGATCCAAGTGGGAAGAGCTGAATCAGACATTGGCTAACATGACTCACGTCTTTAAAGAAAACAATGAGTCAACAAGGCATAGAGAGGAAAGCCTGAGAGAGATCAGAGATGCCGAATCTAGCACGACCTCTCCAAATCCCAGACACTGGAGACACACCGAGTAGTGAACTTGACTATCTGCTTGTTAGTACTTCCATATAGCGACACTGAATGGACTCTTAACCTTTAAATGTCACTCAACCTAGGCTCTGTGTCAATTCAACACTCTACAAGCAACATTAAGATGATAATTTCACCGGGTGCTGGGGTGCCTGGGTGCTAATCCTCAGTCAGTTAAGCAATCAACTCTTGGTTTCAGTTCAGGTCATGATCTCAGGGTCATGAGATCAAGCCCCACGTTGGGCTCTGGCTCATACAGACTGCTTGAGATTCTCTCTCCCTCCTCCTTTGCCCCTCCCTCAATTTGCACACATGCTCTCTCCCAAATAAATAAATAAAATCTTTTTTTTTCAAGATTTTATTTATTTATTTGACAGAGAGAAACACAGCCAGAGAGGGAACACAAACAGGGAGAGTGAGAGAGGGAGAAGCAGGCCTCCCGCCAAGCAGGGAGCCCGATGCGGGACTCGATCCCAGGTCTCCGGGATCATGACCTGAGCTGAAAGCAGTCGCTTAACCAACTGAGCCACCCAGGCGCCCCCTAAAATCTTTTTTAAAAAAAAATGACAATTTCACATCTGATGTAGCTTCCCATTAGCAATATTAAGACTAATGCAGTACCCTGTGAAGGAGAGGGGGTGTCTAGAGCAAAACCATTTAAGAGAGAAGAAAGTCAAACTACGGTGGGAGGCCAAGTCCAAGAAGGAGGGAGGCCAAGTCCAAGTCTGTACGGTCCTAAACAGAATCAGAATTTGGGGAAAGGGTATGGAACTGGAAGGGGAGTTTTGGGTGAGAGGAATTGGAAAGGGGGTTTGGGATGAGGGGGCTACATTTTCTGAGTCAGAGACACAGTAATAAAAGATCAATTGGGGGAGCACCCCGGGGGCACAGTTGGTTAGGTGTCTGACTCTTGGTTTTGGTTCTGGTTGTGATCTCAGGGTGGTGAAATCGAGCCCCAAATCCGGCTCTGTGCTTAGCATGGAGTCTGGTTCAGACTCTCCCTCTACTCCTGCCCCTCCGTTCCCCTCAAATGCATAAATAAATTTAAAAAAAAAAAAGATCAATTTGGAAATGAACAAAGAGATTTTGGTGACTGTTCTAATCAGCCTGAAAGGGTCCGCATCCAGCCTTTGTTGGCTAGGGCTGAGGAGTGGGGCTGGTCTAAGGGCAGGGAGCCAGGTGCATAGGAACAGGGCCCTATTCTTGGTTCTAGTCCTCTGCCTGATAGAAAGTTCCCTGCCCACTAGTGGCCAAACCTCTATTTCATTAATGTTAGAAATATTATTTTAAAATTCCTTTGTCCTAAAACTTTTTCGCCTCTAAAAATGCAAATGTCCATGAAGAGAGTTAATTAAACCTCACCCCTCATATTCACATTCTTACTGAGAAACTTCTTTTTTTAAGCAAAAATTAAATGCTCTCTATTTTACTACTTAAAAGAGCTTCATTGTTTCCACTTGTAAATGATTTTCTGAAAGTTAATTTTCCTAACTTTGAAAATGAAAAATTCATGCAAATCAATGAAGGAATTATGCGGGAAATAAATAACGTATGTAATTTTTATGCTCAAAAAGCCCAAGCCATGAAATTATTAATATGCAAAAATGGATTGTTAATTTCCATACATTTGCCCATATATATATTATTGTCTTCATGACAATGGGGTATGTAAGCCATAAATTTATAGTTTCCAAAATTATATAAGTCTTAAAGATTATCTACATCTGGCTTTGGAGTGCTATTTCTTCAGAGTATTTGTTTGGGAAAGAATAGCAAATAATGATCAGCAGGCAGTCTGCCAGGTTTCAAAAGAACTGCTGGTTTGGCCTTGTTTCAGTACTTACATTAAAGACTGATTATTTAATTTTCTACGGAAGAGAATCTGCATTGCTAAACTTAGAATATATAATTTGGGTAAAACATCTATCCTGCCAGAGCTCCATAATTAGAGAACAACCATAAAAGCTATACAAAAACATATGTTAGTTTTCAGAAACCTAAAGCTTTATTTGAAAAGCATCAGCCCACTCTATACAAGTGCTACTCCTACCACGAATTATTGCTTGAGCTTATGTCCCTGGTTCAGCTTATCTCCTTTCTCTTCTCTTGTCCTGGGGAACCCCATCCCCCTACTCTGAGCAAGTTAACAACCTTTGTGTGTCCCAGCACACATTCTACCTACTCTTTTAATTAGACAAACTCATATATGTGGGGATTTTCTCCTCACTGTTTTACAAAATACAGGGAGGGTAATAAAATTCTTTGCAATTCCTTTCTTAGTAAAAATACATAGTGGAAATCTCTAAGTCAATTGATAGAAAGCTCACTTACCCTTCTAGCTATATAATAGTCTGCTTTGTTTAAATTTTTTTTTAAAGAAAGTTGTTTTTTGTTTGTTTCTTTTTTTAAGATTTTATTTATTTATTTGACAGAGAGAGAGAGAGATCACAAGTAGGCAGAGAGGCAGGCAGAGAGAGAGGAGGAAGCACGCTCCCCCCCGAGCAGAGAGCCCGATGTGGGACTCGATCCTAGGACCCCCAGATCATGACCCGAGCTGAAGGCAGAGGCTTAACCCTCTGAGCCACACAGGCGCCCCCCCCCCCTTGTTTAATCTTCTGTGATGTGAATATTCCATCATTTAGTCAATTATTTCCCTAGTGATAGTCATACACTTTGTTTCCAATTTTTGTCCCTACAAAAAGTGCTGCAATAAAATAATACATTAGTGCCTTTATTTGCAAGGACCAGCATGAGAAAAATGATCGAGGCAAAGATAGGCATTTTTTAAAAAGATTTTATTTATTTATTTGACAAAGAGAGAGAGAGAGAGAGAGAGAGAGAGAGAGAGAGAGAGAGAGGTAACAAAAGCAGGGAGAGTGAGAGAGGGAGAAGCAGGCAGGGAGCCCAACGCGGGGCTTGATTCCAGGACCCTGAGATCATGACCTGATCCGATGGCAGACAGTTAACTGACTAAGCCACCCAGGCGCCCCTGCATATTTTTTATTTTAATAGGTACTGCCAGATTGTGTTGCCAGTGGTGTGTTACTGAATTCACAGCTCCAGATGCAGTGTAGAGCCGGCCCTCTCCTGTCCTCCCGCATTCATGCCGTTGCCACTAACGATAGGCATGATGTTCTTCTCAATAATTGCATCTTGGTAAAAAGGGACTGCTGTGTGTGTTGTTTTTTTTTTAATATTCATCTTTGTTGATTTTATCTCTCTCACACACACAAGAAGTTCGGGACCAGGGTCAGATTCCTAACACCTCACGGTGTGCTGCCCCCTTGCCCCGCTCTGGCGCAGCTGCTATCTCTCTCACCCAGGGGACTCCTTTGCGGGCCCCCTCTCCGTAGAGGAACACAGAGCTTTCCTCTCAACCTCACAGATGAACCATACTAAAGAGGGTGAAGTTTCTTGGGGAGGGTTTTTTGTGATCTATTAGTTTAGTACTATTTGTGGATTTTACTTCATTTTCCCTCGCTCCAAATTTTTAATGTGAAATGGCATACCAGGTTGATATTTTTCCTTTTTAAGTAAATTCTTCTTTCTATCCAACAAACTCTAAAATCAGCACTTTGAAAAAAATGAATATAAAATAAAATAAAATAAAATAAAATCAGTACTTCGACTCTTGGACTTTAGGAATTTTACTAGAACATGCTTGTGTGTAAGTAGGTGTATCTGCTGTTGTTGTTTTTTTAAATTAATCTGACTGGAATTCAGTAAGGCCTTTCAATCTTGAGATTTGAATTGTTCTTTAACTCTGAGAATTTTTCTTCCCTTTTTTGTTCCATTATTGCCTCTCCTCCATTTGTTCCTTTTTCTCCTTCTGGTAATTTTGCATCTCTTTGATTTTTTGCATGCCTTGATTTTTCCACCATTTTCTATTGCTTTTTTTTCTTCTCTCTGTATTTTGAAATCTTTCTTCCACTCTCTAGACCACTGACTCCGGTTCCAACATTACCATCTTTTCTTTATTTTTTTAAAATTTATTTAAGTACTCTCTGCACCCAGGGTGGGGCTTGAACTCATGACCCTGGGAACACACGCTCTTCTGACTGAGCCAGCTAGGCAGCCCATTCTTTAAATTTATCTACTAACCTGTAAAATGAGAAAATTATGCTTAATGCTTTCAGACATTCCCTTTCATGCTATAACTGAAACTTGTTAAATTGCTTACTTTTTGAGGGGGTGCCTGGGTCGCTCAGTTCGTTAAGCATATGTCTTCAACTCGGGGTCATGATCTCACGGTCCTGGAATGGAGCCTGGCATTGGGCTCCCTGCTGAGCAGGGAGCCTGCTTCTCCCTCTCCCTCACTTGTGTGTGCTCGCTCTCTCTCTCAAAATAAATGAATAAAATCTTTAAAAAAAAAAGTCTCAAAAAAAAAAAGTCTCTTACTTTTTGATAGTGGGTCAAACTGTCATCTTTCTCCTATAGCCATTTGCATTTTATGAGGAGTCATCTGATGCATTAGTTATCGATTGATGCAAAATAAATCACCTCAAAATTTTGTTTCTGAAAATAACAATAAGCATTGATCATCTCTGGAGAATTCAGATGGAATATAAAGGCACCCAAGAAAAGTAAAAGTCTCCTTTCTGCCCCAGAGATTCAGTTTCATCTGCCCATCTACCTACCCAGAGATAACTATATTTTACAGTTAAAAAAAAATTTCTATATATAAAGAAATATTTTTGTGTTTTTGCTTTGATAATTTCAGACTTACAAAAAATTACAAAAATAGTACCAAAAAAACACATATCCTTCACTTAGGTTTTTCAAATAATAGCATTTTGCCACGTTTGTTGTATTATTCCTTCTCTCTCATATATATAAATTTTTCTCTCCGCATATAGTCTCTTTCTCTCTCATACACACATGCACACAGCTATGTATCACATAAACACTTTTTTCTGAACTGTTTGAGATTGGAATGCAAATATGATGCCTATTTACATCAGTGTGTATTTCCTGAAGACAAGATCGTCTTCCCTTACAAACATAGTATAATTATAAAAATCAAGACAGTAACATCAATTTGATATTACTATCTAATCTATAGACCTTATTCAAATTTTACTAATTACTCTACCAATGTCTTTTATAGCAGAAGAAAAGGAGTTTTTTCTGCTCTAGGATCCAATCTAAGATCACACATTGCGTTTAGATGTCATGCCTTTTTAGTCTCCTTTAAATTGAAAGAGTTCCTCAGTCTGCTTTTCTTATAGGTAACATTTTTTATAAAATCACAAATAGAATAATTCTTTTTTAAAAAAATATTTTATTTCTTTATTTGACAGAGAGAAACACAGCTAGAGAAAGAACACAAGTAGAGGGAGTGAGAGAGGGAGAAGCAGGCTTCCCACCAAGCAGGGAGCCCGATGCGAGGCTTGATCCTGGGACCCCAGGATCGTGGCCTGAGCCAAAGGCAGAAGCTTAACGACTGAGCCACCCAGATGCCCCACAAATAGAATAATTCTATTTACATTTATGCCCCTTACCTTTTTCCCTGACTAGTCTAATTTTCTATTTCAGTACATATGCATTATCTCACTCACTTCATGGACTACACAATATACTGTCAGTCAGGATGGTCTAGTTTCTGTCATGGTAATAAACAACACCAGATTCTCAGTGGCTTTAGTGCTGCAAACATTTATTTCTAGTCCATGTGGCATCTGTTGTCCTTCCTGTGAAGGCTCAGTGCTCTGGCTGCCTCTTTCATGACTCTTCCTCCCAGTGTGTGTTTCTACAACCGCTATACGAGAACATGGAGAACCTCATACAGACCCTTAAAATCCTTTTAAAATTCCAGAGAACAAAGCAAATCACATCAGCATGCTCACCCTCAAAAGGTCAGAAATGTATTCCTTCCCCCTACCCAGAAGGACAAGGAATCAAGAAATACTGGTAAGGACTGGTACTATCTGCCACGCATATCATTGAATGGGCAAACCATAACTTATTTAAATAGTCTCTATGGACATTTAGACAGCCTCTGATTTTTTTTTTTCCAAAAATCTTTATAGATTTATCTTGCACGCTTGTATGAGTATATACCTACAGCATAAATTCCAAGAAATGGAATTGCAAAAGCATAGAGAATATGCATCTAAAGTTTAGGCTGCCATTTTGAGCTTCATGCAAGGTGAGTGAACAGAGGGAGCCTGACAACAGAGAGAGAAAAACAAAAGAAAGAGATAGGAGAGACAGAGAAAGGAGATTTCAGGACTGACCTTCCAATTTACAAGCCCTCTGAATCTTGACTGTTTATGTCTATCAAACACAGTATATGTTCAGTAAGCTCTTGTTTTTACTTGTGCGTGTTTGAGTGGGTTTCTGCTACTTGTCATAAGTTGCACCATAGTTAGAGGGGGCAGAAAGAGGGATGGCATGATCGCCCCTCTCCTTTCAGTTTTCAACCCAGTGAAGAGTTGGGACATGGAAAGAGCTGAGCACTCAGTTATTATACCAAAGTATCCCCACTGGACTAGTGTTTTGTAAGCCAAGCTGCTTTTAAATCCAGTGCTGATGGTTGGTAAAAAGTGAAACTTACCTAGATCTGGATTAAGAGTACCACCCAAGGTGGTCTTATTAAATTCCATCTCAGGGGCGCCTGGGTGGCTCAGAGGGTTAAGCCTCTGCTTTCGGGTCAGATTATGATCTCAGGGTCCTGGGATCAAGGGGGGCATCAGGCTCTCTACTCAGCAGGGAGCCTGCTTCCTCCTCTCTCTCTGGCTGCCTCTCTGCCTACTTGTGATCTCTCTCCCTGACAAATAAATAAATAAAATCTTTAAAAAAAATTCCATCTCAAGATAACTTCTCATTTTGGAAAACCCAGCTCAGATTCCTCTTCATGAAGGGTCACCAATTGCTTAGAGCTCATCCTGATTCCAACTTTTCTAAATCCTTATAATACAAGGCATACAATTGGTCCACATTTAGTTTTATACTGTTCTGTTTGTCTTATTGCTAGAATTTTTATTCTATTGCTAGAGTTTTTAAGGTCTTTGAGTGTAGAGAAAATATTTCACATCTATTTTTAATTTCCTAAGAAGTGAATAAAACACTTAATAAAAGTGCAACTATTGACTGATTGCTTCTACCTGATTCATATAAACCTGACTTAAGTTGAGTGTATTTATAAACCATAAATAAAATAAAGGACAGCTCAGCTAAAACCAACATGTGGTTCCCATCTGTCACATTTCCCAAGGAATACAGATTATTGCCTTAGTCACATAACTACAGCAATTCTGAAAACAGACAGGAGAAACCTGTGTGTACCATTCTAGTGACTACAGACCTCTTTCTCAGACTTGTATCAAGTTGAGTAAGCCTACCCACATTCTATATACATAGTTGTAGAATATGATATTGGCACTAATCACCCTGGAGGTTTATTTATTTTAAAGTACTGGAAGCCTCTATCCCCCTTCCTTGGACATTCTATAAATGTTGGTATATATCATTCCCCTGCATTTTTTCATATTTTTATCATACTACTATGTATCCTTAAATAATATATACCATTGTTTGGGGTGCCTGGCTGGTTCAGTTGGTAGAGCACGTTTCTCTTGCTCTTGCGGTCATGGCTTCAAGCCCCACAGGGGGCACAGTGCTTACTTAAAAAAAAAAAAAGAAATACATATATACCATTGTCACACATGCATGTCTTAAGTCGTAAATATTGTCATACCCTTATTTTTCTGCAACCTCCCTTTTTCCTTTTCATAATATATACTTGTAATTTATCTCATGTTAATATGGTAAATATGGTAACTCAAGATCACTTAACTATCCTCACAAACCCATTTTCCTGTTGATACACATTTAAGTTACTTGGAGTTTTTCCCAGTTTCAAAAAAAGTGCTTCAAGGAAATGTTCTGGTACATATCTACTTATGCACACACACAAGACTTTGTCTATGGTATATACCTGATAAGTGAAATTACTGCATATACATATTGATTTTGATAATGCCTCCATTTGATAAATAGCTCTCCAATATGGTAGTAACATTTCAACTCCCACCAGTAATACAGGAAAGTGTCATTTCCCCTACATCCTCCCTTGATTTGTATTAACTTGGTCTGCCATAATTAACGGACCTTAATAAGCCAAGTCTTGCCCTGACCACTGTATGGGTTTTGGAGATCAGTATCTTGTGAGCCACCAGGTGGGAAGCTCTCATTCCTTTGTTATATATCAATTCAATCAAGCTTATTAATTTTATTTCTTTTGGCGAAGTTTGATCTATTAATTAAAGGGGTGTTCAGTTCTTCCCTCTTGATTGTGATTTGGTTGAACATCCTTCTATGGTTCTTGATTGCTCTATCCTCTGGTAAATTATTCTTTTTTATCAAAGAGTTTTACTTGTTACCCCAGATGATATTTTTTATCTTAAATTCCATTTGTTTGCTATTAATTCCAATAAATACTATTGTTCTTCTGCATGTTTTTCTTTTTCATTTGTATTTGATGGTTACATTTCTCCTTTCTTTTATTTTCAAATTTCTGGATGGTTTTAAATGTGTTTCTTATGTATGTATGTATGTATTTAGCAATCTCTACACCCAATGTGGGGCTCCAACTCACAACCCTCAGATCAAGAGATCCAGGTCACATGCTCTCTTGACTGAGCCAGCCAGGCACCTCTTAAGTGTGTTTCTTCAACTATATACAACTCTTGAACTATATACAATTCTATATACAAGTTTATTTGCTTGCTTGCTTATTAACCAAATGGGACACTCTTTTAGTAAATGAGTTCTATCCAGTAAACTCAAAGAGTGATCCTGGTGTATTTGAATTTGTTCCACCATCGAATTTGGGTCTTCTCTTTACGATCCTTTTCCTTTTATCCTTTTATTCTTTTTTTTCCCCACTTCTTTGGGACTGACAAAGTCTTCTATATTCTTTTTCTTCCTTTGTTGATTTTGAAGCTATGTATTGTATTTATATTTTTTAACATACATATTTAACTCTATATTTTTCCTACAAAGTCTTAAGTTATTCAACGTTCTTTTCTTTCTTTTAAACAAGACACAAAGTTAAGCATGTTTTAACTACCTGTTAAGCACTCCCATATTGTTTTTAAACCTCAAATTATTTTTATAATAGTCAATTATATTTACCTACTTAAATTGTTATTTTTTTAAAGCTTTACTTATTTATTTATTTGAGAGAGAGACAGAGAGAGAGAAAGGGAGAGAATCTCAAGCAGACTCCATGTTGAGCACAGGGCTCAA
Source organism: Spilogale gracilis (assembly GCA_004023965.1). Taxonomy (NCBI): domain Eukaryota; kingdom Metazoa; phylum Chordata; class Mammalia; order Carnivora; family Mephitidae; genus Spilogale; species Spilogale gracilis. The sequence continues at coordinate 85,599 of PITA01004011.1, forward strand.
TGTGGGGCTTGATCCTAGGACTCTGGGATCACAACCTGAGCTGAAACCAAGAGTTGGATACTTAACCACCTGAGCCACCCAGATGCCCCTACTTAAATTACCATTATCTGTGCTCACTACTCTTTCTTCCATCCAATTTCTTCTCCCTAGGTTAGTTATTCTTCCTATTGCAGTATACCTTTTAATAAGTCTATGGTTACTAATTTCTCTTATTTTGGTATATCTCTTTTGCATATTTTGTCTTTCTAAATATGCATTTTCATCAAGCATTAGGCTACTTTTCCTACACAGTGTAAGTTAATAAGTCAAGGAGAAGTTTTCCATTATGGAAGTATTTTGCCAACTAAAGAAAGAAGTAAAAATTAAATTTGAATATCACCATTTTGAACTTTATAATGCATTATGGCTGCCTGCATCACACAGAGAGATAACCAGCTATTACATGTCTCCTATATGCCACCTACAAAGAAGCGGGACCCAAAATTATACCTGAATCTGATCAAGTCCATAATCCCATTACCAGTTAGAAAATACAGAAGAACTGGGTAAATTATATGGGGCTGCAATCAGCAAAGTCCAGATGTGAGAAACCCTACAAGACAATCAAACAGGCCAGTTTCTTCCAGAACTAAGTTGTAAAGAGAAAGGTAGGGGGAGGACAAAGGGAGCGTGGAAGCGTGCTTGGAGAATTGGAAGAAACTTAAAAAGATGTATACTCTTTACAAAGCAGTTAAATTATAGGTTTTAATGATGTCTTGGGTGACAGACTAGAAAGAAAACAAGAAAATGATGACCATAAAAGTGAAGATGAGGTTGCTTTTAGGTGAAAGGGAAGCATCAGGACTGGGACAGGTACATGAAGGACACCTGGGACACCTGGGGAGTGGACCCAATTGGGATATAGCACAGGAAAAGACCAAGTCCCCAGCCCTCAAGGAGTCTGCGTTATATTGAGAGAATTAAACCAATAAATGTGTAAGACCATGACAGTCAGTGGTATTAGTGAAAAATACTCAAAAAAATAGAAAGTATGATTGATCCCAAACCTCTAGATAAGTGACAACTGTGTTTCACTCCTAACATAAAAAATATAGAAAATGTAATTATTTGATGAAGTCAAAAAGTAACATTTTTTTCTAACATATGGCCAATTGAGAGAAAAAGATAAAGAGAAAGGGAAGGAAATGAGAGAAAAAGAAATGGAATCACAAAATGCAAGGCCAAAGATGACACACGGGGAGAGAGACACCCACAAAAGCATAAAGGAACATGCACAGCCCAGGGTCAGAATTTTATGGAATGAAACCCTTCACTACTGCCACAGTGTAGGGACAGAGGTATGTTCTCATGGAATTTCCCGTCAGATGACAATCAGTCAACATCTGGAAAACCCAGGTTGGCCCTAACATTAGGTCCCTATTTGGATCCAAATACCCTGGGCTGAAGTGACATTTTATGACCACATTTCTGAAAACAGATTTTGTAGGGAAAACAAAGGTGAAAGGTGAGTATCTACTTCAGAAGAGGGTCTGCTGCAGAGGTGCCTGATCAAACTCCCCAGCTTAGCTGACAGGACATGACCCACAGTCCCCTTTCCTTATGGCCAGGCAGCCTCACAAAATGGACACAGAGAACACAGAATGTTCTCTCTCCGTTCACCTTGGAAGATTCATTTATAACTCATTTCTCCAGATGCAAAAAGGAAGTCAATCTCCCCACCTACCACAGGAACAAAAATGGCAACAAAATGACTGTGGCTTTTAATTTCTTCCCCTTGTGGCAGCTTCAGTTTGCCTGTTATTACTGGATTTATTAGAAATAACTACCCAAGTCAATAATCCACAAAAAATTAGAAGCCTCATCTCATCCAGAAAGGATCCTAAATGTAGCCATAATTCACTTTAAATATATATAGTTTATGTTTATTACATTATACACATACTTATATATTATGTAATAATTGTATAATGATATTATAGCTATATTTTGACTTATAAAGATGGGGAATATCCATCTATTAATTTGCAGACTGAGAGGACAGAAGGTCATCAGAGCAATAATGCACCATTGAGCAGTATGACCTCAGCCAAATGCTGTCTCATAAGTTTTCCAGTAATACCAATTTTTTCTCATTATAACAAAAAGAGATTTTATTTTGGTTCTAAAAGTAAGATAGAGAAGTAACATTAACGTAACGGACCAATAAACATAAAAAAAATGCTTCAGAGGGTTTCCTGGCTGGCTTTGTCAGTGGGGTACAACTCTGGATCTCTGGGTTGTGAGCTGAGTCCCACCCTGGGTGTAGAGATGCCTTAAAAATAAAATCTTTCAGAAAGAAAAATGAAGATGCTTCAGGAAAAAAGTAATGTGAACTCTTTATTTTAAAAACTTCGGCACTAGAGGGGTGCCTGGGGGGCCGCAGTGGGTTAGCGTGCAATTCTTGGTTTCAGCTCAGGTCCGGATCTCATGGTTGTGAGATCAAGCCCCTCAGTGGGCTCCCTGCTCAGCTTGGAATCTGAGATTTTCTCTCTCCCTCTGCCCCTCCCACTCGTGCTCTCTCTCTTTCTCTCCGAAGTAAATCAATCTTTTAAAAACTTAAACAGTAGAAAAAGTAGCAAAAAAAAACTTTTAAAAAAGTAGCAAAAATTTAAAAGTCAACTGTACACTCAACCGAGAAATCTACATACCCAGACTTTTCTTTGTCTATAAATACGGGCACCCATCAGCACGCACACACACAGAGTTCACAAAAGCAGGGTCACTCTAAACATGTTGTTTTATAATCTTATTTTCTTACTTAATATATCATAGATATTCCTAGTATATCGTAGATGAAAAAGGAAGTTACTGAATTATACTTATGTTCAAGTATGACTCCTATTTTAAGAATTTTATGTGTTTAGTGATGGCTGATCTGCTCAGTCCTGGTGGAACATGTGACTCTTAATCTCAGGGTTGGGATCTGAGCCCCATGTTGGGTATAGAGGTTACTTAAAAATAAAATCTTAAAAAAAAAGAAAAAGAAAAGGACTTCTTTTAGATACCTGTTTACATCTAGATATGAATATAAATCTAGATACACTGATGTATGATTTTGTTTGCACAGGAAGTGATCTGGCAGGAGACAAACTGAATTTTTAACATCAGGAAATGGGATGAAAGGGTAAATAGAAGGAACATTACATTTTTATTTTTAAGATTTTATTTATTTATTTTAGAGAGAGAGCACAAGCAGGGGGAGCAGCAGGCAGAGGGAGAGAAAGAAGCAGGCTCCCTGCTGAGCACGGAGTCCGATGCCAGGACCCCGAGTCATGACCTGAGCCAAAGGCAGAGGCTTAATGGACTCAGCCACCCAGGTGCCCCAAGAAGAGTTTTTGATAAGAGAAGAGAATTAAAAGAGGAAAGAACAAGGAGTACTGGGATACTGAACATATGGGGTGTGCAGAGGTAAAAAAAAAAAAAAGTCGAGAGAAGGAAACTAACATTTATACATTTCTCTGGGCAGGAAGTGCATCTTGTTCATCCTTAAGTGTCATGCTTAGCACATGACAGCCACTCCGTAGATATGTGTAAAAGGGATGAGTCAGTGGGTCAACAGCTCTGCTCACCCATGAGTTGTTCTGCCCAACCCTGCAGTCTCAGGGCTATTTTGGGGTGACCACTGCTTTGCTATTCTGACACTTCCCTTCCTCAGAATTACTCATATACGATGGGATGCCAGGACCTCATTGCTAACAGATGTTAGTTCAGTGCTGTAACAAACAACTGCTAACTGCTCACACATTTTGCATGGAGGTGAAACAGTAAGCTGTCTATTTACACAGGATAAATGTCTCCCTATAGAATAAAGAGAGATTATTGTCATCAGATGTTCGGTCAGGTCAACAAGGAGTTCTCCTTTCCACTCCTCATGCATCTGATAATTTCAACACTGACCCCACTGGGGCGGAGTGGGGAGACTAGGAGATGAGGGATAAACAATGAATCTTTCCCCACTGCCTAGTTTTTTTTTTTTTTTCCACTGCTGATGCTTTTGAACTTATTATATAATGTAGCAAAATGATGACTCAAGCATGGAGTCACCACTCCCCTAACTCCAGGGAGGAAAGCTGCTGGAGCAGGGGAGTGGTATCAGGTGAGAGCCAAATTGAGACTTTTACTGATAACAATTTTCCCTTTGGTGATGAAAAAAATATATTGTGCTAAGATGCTAAAGTTTATTTCAAATCCTCAATGAAGGATACCAAATGTTGCTATGGCAATTATCTCCTATGAGATTCATAAAGCTTGGGCCTTGTCTATCTCGGTTCCCAGGGAGCCTTCAGTGCCCACCAGATAGTGGGTACTCCATAAATAACTGTTGGACAGATGAGTGAATATTTAACACTGGGGATTCATTATCCTGAGAATGAGGAGAAAACCTTTAACAAATTAAAGCTAAATAACCAGGACGGGGCTTTAAGGGTAGAGGAGTGTATTCTGGGATGTTTTATGCCTGACAGAAACAGCACTGACCATTCCTTGGTCTCAATCTGAGTCACCCTGAAAAACCTACCTGCGCCCAGTTGTTCTCTATTGAAAGGTCTTAGCCTGGGGCTGTCTACTGCAAGTAATTATTCATATAATTTTTACTGGCAAAATGCTAAGATAGGCGCTTCACTCTTCACTTTGCTCAGTCAGTGTGATGCGATCTAAGGCAAGTGAAAAGAAGTCATGTTATCTAATGATGCAGGTTCTCAGTCTAAGCTGATTTCTTCCCCTTTATTCTTCTGTGAATTAACACAAATTAGAGAAAGTGATTTGAGGTAACTCTACAAAATACTTTGTTTTTAAAAGATTACTCTGAAATTGAACCAATGTTATTTTTCTGTCAATTAAGATAACTGCGTATCCTCCACTGAATTTTGCACTCAAGTCTTTTGTGGCTTATTTAAGATACTTGCATCTAGTCCAAATCATGGCATTGTTTCACATTAAATAGAAGTTGTAAACCTGATACGAAGCAATCTAAGTATAAAGGTCCTCCTGCACATTAAAGACACAAGTTGTAAGTAATCCCATCGCCAGAGAATCCAGAAATAGAAATGCCTCCTTTAATCCAATTCATATGTCATTGTGTGGAGCTATAAATGTACGAAATATACACATGATACAGATTTTTGGTATTGTGTTAAACATAAATTCAGTTACTATTTATAGAATCAGAAGTTACAGTTCCAATGATTGATGTGTCTAGGTTGAAACTATTTGTGTAAGAATGATCACAATATCAACACTCTGGGGCACCTGGGTGGCTCACTCGATTAAGCATCTACCTTCAGCTCAGGTCATGATCACCATATCCTGGGATGGAGTCCCGCATCAGGCTCCCTGCTCAGCAGGGAGTCTGTTTCTCCCTCTCCCCCACTCTCTCTCTAATAAATAAATAAAATCGTTAAAATAAAATAAAATGAATAAAAGTATCAACATTTTCAGTAAATTTGATAAAGCTGGTTATGATTACACACACAACAGTTTGTGCTGTTTGGAGACAGTATACATCATGATTTCTTAAACCAATAAATTCTCACTTCCAGCAGTTTGGGTTATGGTGGCCAAAAGATAGAGTTGTTACAAAGGTGTGAGGAAAAAAAAGTGAGCCTGTCCCCACAATGGTATTCCAAATCCCCCAATACTACTTTCTTATTAATCTACATCAGCATTGATTTTAGACAGAACATTCTAGATAATAAGCAAAAGGCCATGTGGTCAAGTTATTCTCACCTAACTGCACTGCCCTGCTCATAATAAAGCAGAAGTTACGAAGAGGTACATCCTTGAGTCAGCCAGTGTGGTCATGGCATGATCGATGTCCAAGAGTTGGAGGGAGTTGAGCCAAAACTCATCCAAAAAAGACAGACACCAAGGAGAGAAAGACAGACACCAAGGAGAAAGAGGAATCATTTGGAGACTACTAAGTGATAAAGGGATGCATAAATCAGCTTGCCCCTCGTCAGAGAACAGCTGGCCTTGACCTGACATGCATTGTTAGGTCAGTTCCTTGTTCCCTCCTGTGTGGGTCTGGAGAGTCCATTTCCCTGGCCACCGATTAGTCCAAGGGTCCTAGATGAGACTTGGAAATTAGCAATTTTATTTTACTACTCTGGGCCTTGGGGAAGCCTGGGAGTCTTTCCTTCTCAAGCACCTGGTGCCTCCGCCTCAGTAAAACACACTCTCAGATCCTCCAGGCACACAAATTGCTTCCTACAAAATAGATGCTCAGTACACACTTTCGTTTTCCTTCTCCTTTGCCATAGTCAAATTACTGACGAAATGTGCTTTTATTTCTTCTAGAGTATTTTTGTTTTCACAGATACCAAATCCTGGACTCCATGGAATGAGACAAGAGGGAGGATTTTTAAGCATCAATTCTTGTGACTGTCTGCTTGCATTTGCGTATGAGTCTTTTGCATTAGCTAAAACCTCAGTACCCTCCAAGAGGGAGGTAATCTTCCTAGTGCTTTACGTGAGTATGTCATCTCCCCCAACAATGCTGTGAGGTGATATATTAGCCCCTTGGGCTGCTATGACAAAAACAGACTGGGTCACTTAAACAGCATTTATTTCTCACAGTTCCGGAGGCTGGGATACCCAGGATCAAGGTACCAGCAGACTCTGTGTCTGGTGAGAACTCACCTCCTGGTTTATAGGTCGCCATCTTCTCTGTGTCCAGACAGAGGGAGGGATGTGGGAGGGATGAGCCAGCTCTCTGGGGTCTCTTCTCTAAGGGCACTCATCTCATCAGGAGGGCTCCATCCCCATGACCTAGTCACCCCCTAAAGGCCCCACCTCCAGTTATCATCCAGTTTGGGGTAAGGCTCAACATATTAATTCCGGGAGGACACAAACATTCCGTCTATAGCAGGGAAATACTGACATTGGTTTCATGTCATAGGCTGAGGAAAGTGGGCCTTGGGAGGGTGGCAGCTTTCCTAAAAATCACACAGCATATAAGAAATAGAGCCAGGGCATCTGCTGTGGGGCCCGGGCCTTAAGCCTGTGCGATGTCCTGGGTGGGCTCTCAAGGTGAGGGAAAGGACTACACCAGTTGATTAATCTCAACATGTTCATTCTTTTCAGGGATCCCAAGGCTGGTTACGGATCCCCCATCGAAGGCTGGTGTAGTAGGCAAAATAATGACCTCCCAAAGACATCCATACCCTGGTGTTCGGAACTTGTAAGTACTTTGTAGATGCGATTGATATTACGGACCTTAAAATCGGGAGATTATTTTGAATTATCTGGGTGGGCTCAATTTAATCACATGAGATCTTAAACATGGAAGTGGAAGACAGATGGATTGGAGAGATGTGACCGAAGAAAAAGGAAGAGAATTTCAAGTATGAGAGGGATTCAACCCACTGCTGCTGGCTTTGAAAATGAGGAAGGAAATGGGGAACTCAGACCTATAACCACAGGGGCCTGAATTCTGCCAACAACCCCAAATTAATCAAAACCCCCTCATCTTCCCCTGAGCCTCTAAGAAGGAATGAAACACTGCTGATGATAACTTGACTGGGTCCAGTTAGACTTGTGTCAGAGGTCTGATGTAGAGAACTGCAAGATAATAAATTGTTGCTGTTTTAAGCCATAAAGCTTGTAGTAATTTGTTGCAGCAGCAGCAATAGGAAATTAATAATCGGTTAGTTCCTTTATTCAAGTTAACTAAATTCCCCTGAGGCCTAGTCAGGAAGGGAAAGGCACAAAACTGTCTGACTCTGGTCTTTCTCTTACATGGAAAGAGAAGCAAAATTGCACAAGGCAAATCTGGATGGCTCTCTGTGATTCGAACCATATCCCGGGGTCAGTGGACACGGTGCCATTCCAGGATGGGTCTAAATGTCATGGATTGTCCAGAATTGGAGTAACTGGTCTCGAACCTAGAGATACAGTCTCTCCGTGACTTCTTTTCTATCTGTCTCCTGGGCAGGTGCCATTAGACACATGAAAGGGTGAATTAGAATGCACTTTTATATCTGGTGAAAATCTCTAGATTTCTGTGCAAACAGCCATGACATGTGGCATTTGATGTCAGAATAAAAAATACTTTGCTAAAGAAAAGGATATCCCATCAGAAAGGATGAATATCCAACTTTTGTAGCAACATGGACTGGACTGGAAGAGGTTATGCTGAGTGAAATAAGCCAAGTAGAGAGATTCAAGTATCACATGGTTTCACTTACTTGCGGTGCATGAGGGGTAACCTGGAGGACAGTGGGAGAAGGAAAGCAAATGGGAAGTAGGGTAATTCAGAGAGAGAAACGAAACAACAGAGACTTTGGACACAGAAACAAACGGAGGGACTTGGAGGGAGGGGGGTGGAGGGATGGGAGAGCCTGGTGGTGGGTACTGGGGGCACCTAATGCGTGGAGCACTGGGTGTGGGGAATGGGGAATGAATCTTGGAACACTGGAAAATAAAAAAACTTAAGTAACAATAAAAAAAAAAAAGAAAAAAAAAAGAAAAGGAAAAGGATATTCCCAGGTTGATTTATTCTCAATCGTGAGCAGTCATTTTCTAAAATGCAACCTCCTGTTTGATCAAAGAAAATGCTTTGTCTATATTTTTAGTAGAAAAGGTTGAAGAATAAGACAAAAATCAAAACATAACTTCAATGTATTCAATGAAGCCCCTTAACGTTCATGTTTTATTTCTTTGAATACTCTTTCTTAAGTTAGAGCCAGCCTCTGCATTTTCCTCTTGTTCCCTGGCAAATCAGTGTCTCAGGTTTTGCCCTTCTTGTTTCCATCCCATTGCCCACCATCAGCCTCCTCCAGCAGCTGGAGGGAGACGTGTCAACAGAGCCAGACAGCTGGCTGCCTCCCTGGTGTGAGGCTCCAACAAAAGCCAGGGTCCCCTCCAAATGTGTGGGTGGGGGGAGGGCAATAAAGAGACTGCTTGGGACATTATGCATATCTTCTTCCTAAACATATATGACAGAACCAAAGTGTGTTCATGACTTCAGATAGTTATAAAATTTTCTTAACCTGAAGAGACAGCTTATGGAGAGAACAAAAGTAACCCGATCTCAGATCTTTGGCAGAGTTCTTTTCTGTAGCCCACAAAAGATATAGTAAGAGCATTTGCACCACCCCAGGTTGGTTTGACTTCCCTTAGGAATTGCCAAAGTCAACCTGCTTCGGGCCAGCCTTCTCCATGGCCTTCCAGACAGAGATCTGGTCTGTCGGGTTCCCAGGTCTAGCAGCATCCGGCACATACGCTACGCTCTATAGATATGAGCGACTGAAGAGCCTGGGAGCTATGGCCAAGTTCTCGTCTTCTGCATCTCTTTCTCATCTATGAAAGGTCTAAGCTTTGTAGAGATGACTGGATGACCTAGGGGTCTCACACTCCCCAGACTGATCGTCATTTCTTCAAGGTAAGAATTATGTAATATACTTCTATGTCAATTTTAATACCTAGCTGTGCTTTTTTTTCTTAAAGTATTTAACACTTATTTTGCCTTAGGCATTCTTCTGAAAACTTTTCCAATTATACTTTGGCAAAGTATTTTTATTCTGACATCATGACAATCCTGTGAAGTAGGTATTATTGTTATCCCTATTTTATGCATGAGGCAACAGAAGCACAGAGAGCTTATGTAACTTGTCCAAAGTCACACAGCTAATGGTGGAGCTGAGATATCACCCATCCAGGCTGGGTCCAGAGACAGGGCTCCACCTCCTATACTTTCCTGTGCTGCTTTGTCTTACTAGTATTCGGTAGAATGGTGAAGGAAGAAAAACTTTGGAATCTAAGTTGGGAGAAAATTGAGAAAGGAGCAGTATTTATACAAAAGAGATCCAAATGAATAGAATGTTTCCAGATACTTCATGCATGGTTGATACAATACAAATGTTAACACTGTATGAAACACAGTGATAAAAATCTAGGTTGATTTGAATACATAACTTAAAAGAATTTTGCTCCTCAGCTAAAAAACCTTAAAAATATCAAATTGTGAATCACTTGAAGCACTCAAAAATATGAGCCCAACTTTTAGGCAAGTAATAATTACTACATTCATTTAGTAGGTAATTATACAATCTTATAATTGGCTAAAAAGTTCCAAATTCAGCTATTCTTGGAAGCAGTTATAACAGTTTGCTAGGGCTGCTATAACAACGTACCACAGATTGATTGGCTTAAATAAGAGAAATTTACTGTCTCACAGTTCTGGATGTGAGAAGTTCAAGATCAAGGTGTCCGTCCATAGGGTTGCTTTCTTCTGAGGGCTATAAGGGAAGAATATGCTCCAGCCTTCTCTCCTTGGCATACAGACAACAGACTTCTCCCTCTGTGTCTCACATCTCTCCCTCTGTGTGTCTGTTTCTGTGTCCCAACTCCTCCTCCTTTTTTTTTTTTTTTTTGAGAGTGAAAGAGAGAGAACATGTGAGCAAAGGTGGAAGGGGCAGAGGGAGAGAGAGAGGGAGAATCTTAAAAAAATTAAAAAAAAATTTTTTTTTAAAGATTTATTTATTTGAGGGGGAAAGGTCAAGGGAGAGAGAAACTCAAGCGGACTTTGTGCTGAGCATGGAGCCCAATGCAGGGCTTGATCCCACAACCCCAAGATCATGACCTGAGTGTTAACTATACTGTGGGTAGGGCACAGGCAATGAGGATTAAAGAGTGCACTTATCTTCTTCTTCTTTTTTTTAAGATTTTATTTATTTATTTGACAGAGAGAAAGATCACAAGTAGGCAGGGAGGCAGGCAGAGAGGGAGGAGGAAGCAGGCTCCCTGCTGAGCAGAGAGCTGGAGGCGGGCCTTGATCCCAGGACCCTGAGATCATGACCTGAGCTGAAAGCAGGGCTTTAACCCACTGAGCCACCCAGGCGCCCTTATCTTCCTTTTTTTAACAAAAGATTTCTTTCTTTATTTGCAAGAGAGAGAGAGAGAGAGAGAGCACGAGGTCGGGTGGGGGGTTGTGAAGGCAGGCACTGAGGAAGAGGGAGAAGCAGACTCCTCACTAAGCAGGGAGTCCAGTGCAGGCTGACCCTAGGATACAGAGCTAGAGGCAGACGCTTAAGTGATTGAGCCACCAAAGCACCCCAAGAGTGCCCTTACCTCGATGAGTACTAAGTATAATATATACAACTGTTGAATCACTACATTGTACACCTGAAACTAATATAACATTGTATGTTAACTATACTGTAATTATAATAAATGAATAAAATGACATCATTAAAAATATATATGTATATTTTAAAAGATCTCCATGACCCACCCTTCCTTCCTTCCTTCCTTCCTTCCTTCCTTTTATTTATTTATTTATTTGAGACAGAGACAGAGAGAGAGAGAATGAGAGACAGAGAGTATGATGGGAGAGGGTCAGAGGGAGAAGCAGACTCCCTGCCAAGCAGGGTGCCCGGTGCGGGACTCGATCCTGGCACTCCAGGATCATGACCTGAGCCGAAGGGAGTTGCCCAACCAACTGAGCCACCCAGGTGCCCAAAATAGATATTTATATTTTAAAAAGTAGGACATTTTAGAATGTCAGACATAATAAGTTCTATGGAACAAAACAATGCAAGAGGAGACAGAGAGCATTGGGGGTTACAGTTCAGGACCACAGAAGGCCCCACTGAGGTGCCATTTGAGCAAAGACCTGAGAAGTGAGAGGAGACAGTTATGTAGTCACCTGGAGCTTTCCAGATATAGGAGGGTTCTGCCCTATCAGTCCTAGAGACATTGAGGGCTAGATACTCCTGCGGGAGGGTGGTCCTGTAGGTCTAGGATGTTCAGCAGCATCCCCAGCCACTACCTGCCAGATGCTAGTAGCATCCACTTCTCCAGTTGTGACCACCTATTTTGACAACTAAAGATGTCTCCAGACATTGCCACATGTCCTGTAGGGGGCAAAATCACTCCTAGTTGAGAACCGGGGAGCTAGAAGGAAGGTGAAAGGTCAGAGGCAGGAATGCATTCAGCTTGTTTGGGGCACAGCAAGGAGGCAGGCGGTAGATGAACTTGGCAGAGAGAGGGATAAACCACATCACCTATGACAGATGGGAAGCTACTGACTGGACGGTGCAGAGCAAATGGTTCAGAGCAAAAGGATTTTGCTCTGAACACAATTTGACCCACGTTTTAAAAAGGTCCAACTGGCTGACACGTTGAGAATTGACTGTAGGTAGAAAGACAGAAATGGACTCATTAATTTCTTATATGATTTAATTTGTTCACTGATGTGGCTGGATGGTGATATGAATGCTGAGAGAATGGAGCTAAAACTCTCTAGGGAAGAAAAGAGGAAGGAGAATTAACATAAAAGGGAAAAGTCAGGAATGGGCCAGGTTGATTTTTTTTTTTTGCCGAGGTGGAAGGCAGTGCTGTAGTTAAGTCAGTCTGAAAGAGCCCAGGGGTTGTGCGGAACAAAGAGGAAGCGGAACAAAGAGGAAACGCTGGGGGCCAGTTGTGCGCAGGGCCAGTGAAGGCTATACTGGGGAACCGGAGCCCTAGTGTATAAGGAACCCGAAGCTTTGAAGCTTAAGCAGAGGAAAACTCTACCTCGCTCTGTAGATCATAGGAGTCACAAAGATAATTTCAAAAGGAGTTTCCTGAAATAATACCCTGGGAGATAACCAGAGCCAAGATAACAGCAGTAAAGTGAGGCCCTGCCCTAACTGCTGGATTACCCTCTTCCGGGTAATTTTGCTGTAGGCAGGGACAAACTACGGTCTTCGCCCGGGGAGGGGGTCGGGGAGTAGCAGTGGAAAAGGTTCTGGGATATCAGATATCAATCAAATTCAACTGCACCACAAAAAGGTAGTAGTACAGCACTTTTTCGGAAACGTTGTCCCCCAGAGGAGGGTCTGTGAAGTCTCTTCAGGGGTCGTTCCAACAAGACTATAGAGAAAAACTATGTTGAGTTCCAGCAACGAGGGGAAGCGCAGGTCTCCGACAAAGGGTTCTTTCAGGGTGGCGGTACATTTCCACTGTTAGATTTAAATGCCTCGGCAGGGTTGGCGCAACAATATAGGCACGTACGAACCAGTCCTACCGTGTGGCGGGTGGGAGCAACAGGGGCGCCTGCCCCCGGGTTTCCACCTGCTTTTGCACTAGTGCGATTTGCGCGAGGCGCTCACAGGCGTCATCGCTCATCTTTACCTTCCGTGGAATAAGGCTGCTAGACGCGGGGTGCGGTTCCCCCCCACCCCCGCCAGCGGGAGCCCCTGCAACTCCTGGCTCTCTCCACCTCGCGGGAGGCGCAGGTCTGGCCGGGGCGGGGTGTGGCGCAGGCGGCGGAGAGGGCGGGGCGGGGAGGGGGACGCGTCAACCAGCGCGGGCCCCGCCCGCCTCCCGCCCCCGCCCCAGTCACCCGGCTCTGCGGCCACCCGGCACTAGGAGCAGCCCGGGCGGCGGCGCGAAGGTTTTCGCCATGTCTGCGGCCATGAGACAGAGGTTCGACCGGTTTCTGCAGGAGAAGAACTGCATGACCGATCTTTTGGCCAAGCTCGAGGCCAGGACCGGCGTGAACCGCAGATACATCGCGCTCGGTGAGTGCGCGGTCGCCGCGGGTGGCGGGGCCTCGGGAGCAGCTGCTGCACCAGCTGCTGGAGAAGCGAGCGGGAAGTGGATTCAGAGGAGAGGGTGTCGGTTGACAGATGGGGCGAGCGGCATCCTCGGGACCGATCTGGCCGTCCGGGCAGGCCAGGGGCCAGAGACCCCGCGGAGCGCCTAGGCTGGGGGCGTGGGGGGGCGCTGGCCGGTGTCCCGGGCGCGGGGAGGGCCGGCGCTGACGTGTCCGTCCCCGCGGCCGAGCGACGAGTCCCAGTGGCGGCGCGCAGGCTTGGCGCCGAGTGCTGAGGGCCTCCTGCGGGAGGGCGCGGGGGCACGGTCCTACTGGGCTGTCGCTGGAGCTCTACACCGAGAAGGGTGTTCCCCGAGACGGGAGGGGCCGCGGGCGGGCGGGGGAGCCGGGGCCTCTCCAGATCCTCTTTGGAGTGGCGTTCCTAGGCGGGTGAGCTGCACGGCGGGGGACCCCTGCGGGAGGGAGGACGTGAGGAAGGGCACGAAGGTAGGGACTGCCGGCTATCCCCAGACCGACTGCAAAGCCGCGGAAAGGCCCCGGACCCAGCCGCCGGCGGTTGGTTTTTCTCCATCCGCCCGCACTAGGCCTAGCCTAACGCCTACTGTGCCACGGCCCCATTTCTCTCCTCGTGTCTCCAGGTGTCATCGGGCTGGTGGCTTTGTACCTGGTGTTCGGTTATGGAGCCTCTCTTCTCTGCAACCTGATCGGATTTGGCTATCCAGCCTACGTCTCGTAAGTGGCTCCCGGTACAACCCTCCCTTTCTCCCCTTCTCTCCCCATTGCCCATCCAGAGCTGTCCTAGTTAATAGACATCCCTATTTTCCTGGAGAGCCCTCCGTGCACAGAAGGTAGAAAGTGCTTTAGGTTACACATTTTAGGGCCTTAACTCAATGCTGATCAGGACTAGCCGAAAATGCTTATTTCATCGAATTATGCTGGCGGGGCGGGTACCTTGTAATGCACGCACAGATGGAAAGTGCTACGACAAAGTCTCCTGCCTTTTCTGCTGGGGAGATCTCAGCTGGGTACAGAGAGCTGATCCCTTCTCCTTAATAATTATTTTAATGTGTATTTCACCTTATACTTATGTATCTGACAGTAAAACTCTATCAGATGAGACTTCCCTAATTCAGAATTACTGTTAATTCAGACCCTGGGGAGAATTTTGCCTTCTTGATTTTGAAAAGACTAGGCACTTACTAAAGGCAAGTGGAAAACACTTACCCTAGTTTATAAACAAAAACAACCTTTTTTTTTTTTTTTAAAGATTTTATTTATTTGACAGCGAGAAACACAGCTAGAGAGGGAACACAAGCAGGGGGAGTGAGGGAGAAGCAGGCTTCCCCCTCCCCAGCAGGAAGCCCGATGTGGGGCTGGATCCGGGGTCTCCGGGATCATGCCTGAGCTGAAGGCAGTCGCTTAACCAACTGAGCCACCCAGGCGTCCAAAAACAACCTTTTTTAAAAGAAAGCCCTCCCCGCCCCCCCAGAGCTAGTGACGGAGAGCACAAGTGAGGAGGAGAGGGAGTAACATGCTCCCCACAGGGAGCCCACTGGATTCCGGGCTCCATCTCAGGACCCCAGGATCATGACCTGAGCGTAAGGCAGATGCTTAACTGACTGAGCCACTCAGGCGCCCCCCAAAAACAACCTTATAAGATGCATCCTAGTATAGCTCCTTGGTTATATAAATTACTCACTTATATAATTAAACTTAAAAATGAATCTTAGCAGATTAGGATCTGAATTTATTACTATTTGAGGTTTTTTTCTCTACGGTATTTATTTTGAGGATATTACACGATTTCATGTTTTTATTCATTCAAATCAGAATTCTTTGCCACAAATGAATTGTTTTAGTCTGGAGCTCTACCCAAGAAAGCTGGTGGGTCTTACTTTCATTGACTTGGTCTCTGCAACTTCTCTCACCCATAGAGATAAAGGAAGAAAAACTTTTTAGCTGGCAGGCTGACACACAGATAACACATGTGTTACATCTTGTATCTATTACAGGATAAGCTAGAATTTAGTATTTGGCTAGAGAGGAAACGTGTTGTAGAAGTTGGTTCTGAGTTGAACGATTAAATTGAAGTTACTGTATTCTCCTGGCACAGACACTTAGAAGCACTGTGTAAAGTTTGGCTACATCAGGATCCTACTTGCTTATGAATTTGGGGCTCCTGTCTTCATGTTGAGAAAAGCATTTACCCTCTCCCAGCATTACCTGCCGTCCAGGTTACATGTGTCTACCATGGAAGGGCAGACCAGGAAAACTGGTTTGGCTTTCAGGTTGCTGCAAGAGGTACAGGAATAGCGATTTTCCATAAAATGTAATTGATTGATATGTTGTATATGAATAGTTTGTAGGCAATGCTGATTCAAAGTGGTTTGTGTCTGTGCTATCAGACAAAATAACATAAAGTACATTCCTTTACTTTTCTTCTGATCGTATACTCCACTTGCAAGAGTTCCTTTAATAAGAGTTTAGAAAGAAAAAAAAAAGTTGGAAGCATGATTCAGGTTTGTGCTTTACAGGTTGTTGATCCCTTTTTGAACAAATCCTGGGTGGCACTTTAGTAATTGCCTTGCCGCTTGAATTACTTTGAACCGGAAAGGAATATGGATTTCGGGAAATACCAAACAGCATAAAGCCCTTTTCCACATCAGTGCTGTTGGGCACGGAATCCTGTGAGAAGCGTAACCTTCTCTGTTGGTGTGATGAGGTCACTGGTGTGGGCTTTCACCAAGTAAGAGTCTGTTTCCAGGTGGAGTGTGTGGATCCAGGTGTGGGCGGGAACAGATGTGACTACACACAGAACTCCAGCATGTTTCCCCTTGACCTGAAGTGGATTAATTCTAGCAGGAATCTCTTTTTTAGTTCGATTTAAAAGCAAGTCAGTTTCAGTTTTTTAGGGTTTTTTTCTTTTCAGTCATTTTTTTCTGTAGTCATTCTTTCATTCTCTCATAGTCAACTGAATAGTATTAGCTCTTTTTACTTCCAAGAAGCCAAATGCTCCTGTCTATTGCTTAGAAATGTGAAATGATAGAGATGTTCATATTTCTAAGTGGGTCAGGGACGTGGATTTTACATGTTTTAGAATTATTCCATTCACCAAGTATATATACTTTCTTTTCTATTTAAATATTCTGAGGCAAAGTGACATTTGTAAGTATGCCATACTAGGAGCTGGAAAAGTGCTAAAAATCTAGTATAGGGAATTGAATGATTTAGCAAAACTTCAGGAAATAACGAGTATCTCTGGAGTGGTATTTATTCATGGGTCTTCCTCTTGGTAGACCCAACTTTTTCACCTTTAAATTAAATAGAACTTCTATCACATAAGGGTATTAAGTGAAGGTTGCTCTCTGTGCATATTTGGACTTTTCCCTAAAATAGTGGTTCTCAGCCTTGGATGCCCATTTGAATTATTTCAAGGAGCTTTCAAATATCCTAACACCTGGGGCCCTACCTCCAGAGATTCTGGTGTAATTGGTCTGGGTGCAGCCTGTGCTTGGTGAGGGGGGGGTCTAAGCCTCTTAGACCTTTTACAGTTCTACAGTTCTTGGATCTTTTATAGTCTGTAAAGGAGTCCATTGTCAACCCATGTTGTGAACCCCCGATGTGGAACGGCAACAGGAACCGGTGCTTGTTACACTCGATGGGCTGCAAGGGAGGGGAAAATGGCCTGCTGACCCTGGGACCCTCCCTGTCCTCTGCTGGGTCAAGGTGACATGGGATTGTGTGCACAGTATAAAGCATACGGACCCTCAATGAGTAACATTGAGGCCGTCAGTGTTAAACATTCATCTAATCAAGTTTGTTCATTGCTTAACCAGTGTCATTTTGTGATTGTCAGAAAATCATTGAAAACGGTGTTATTAGTGGCACCTGAGTCTGTTTTACTTAAAATGTGCCCCGTGATCCCCTTCCCTTTCATTGTTCTCTTGTCTCTTACAATTCTCCCTATGCTCCTGGCCAGAGTTTTTCTAAGAAGTGTAGGTTTCTCTATTTAATGAGAATCAAATCCAGCCACACTCCAGGTGTGGTGGTCGCACTTTAGTAGGACTAAGGTGGCCATGCTATCCGTTCTCTGTGAATGAACAGTCTATTGAGGTAAACTGCAGTGAGTAGTCACATGGTGACCAGGGGGGTAAGTAGGCAGTGAAGGAAATGGACAGGGAGCTGGGGTAGGGAATGGCAGGAAGGACTCCCTCCCCGCCCCAGATATTTCTCTGAGACACTGGTTGAGTTAAGGCTTGGGGAATGGGAAGATGCCAAGAGCAGAGCCGGGCGGAGGAGCCGCGGGTGCCGGGAGCTGATGGGTTGGAAGCTCTGTGCCTAGAGAGGTGAGGGAGCCCAAGAGAGGTGCAGGTGCTGTGATGCAGGGCCTGTGGCCAGGGGATCAGGGTGCATTTATTCCAGGTGGTTGAAGGGAGTTTGCAGGTTTTCTGATTGTCTTGGATGGGTTTTAAATGGGGATGATATGACACGATGTATGTTTTAAGGTCATTGTGGCGGTGTGACCTCTGGAAGGGAGTGGCCATCCTGCCCAACTTTTGCCAGTCTTGGCCTTTCTCAGCGTCGGCTCTGGGTCCTGCTGGTTCCTCTCCTCTCCCCTCCCTCTGTAGCGGGGAGGCCCACACCACGTGATGGTCAGCACAGGGGTTAGAGGCCACAGGGCACAGACGTCAAGTCTGGGAAAGTGCCCATGGCTTCCTGGCTTGTGTTAGGACTCATCCTCTGGGAAAACTGTGGGTGGCCCCTGGGCGTACCTGGCTTCGGGTCAGATTGTGGCATGTTGGAACCCAGACGGCTGGAGGTCTGGCCCCCGCTTGTGGGTGGGCAGTTAGGGCCGTAGGAGGCCCCCCCTTCCTACTGGTTACTCTGGTTTTCTGGTACACCATTTCCCTTCAAGAGCAGGGCCTTAAATCTTCTACTGCCATGTTTCCGGACTTTTTGACCACTCTGTACAATTTGAAATCGAATTCCGACCTTCTCATTGTCAGGAGCTGTTCACAGAATTGTTGTCATCTTTTGGCTTCTTGGCTCTGTTCCAGGGAAGAGAAGGCGGGCCACTGCATTGTGTGAGCCTGTTACTAAAGTAGTCCTACCCCCATGCCGCCCCTAATTTGGCTGAGGTAGAATTCCCACGCAGCCTTTGTAAAGCGTATGGTTCAGTGTTTAGTATGTTCATAAAGTTGTGCATCCATCACCACTGTCGACTTCCAACACATGCCCATCACCCCCCAGAAGAAACTGGATCCATTAGCAGTCACTTCCTATTTGTCCTATGCCCCAGTCTCCAGAAACCACTTACTACTTTCTGTCCCTGTGGATTGGCCTATTCTGGACATTTCATAACCTTAGGATCCTGTAACACGGGGCCTTTTTTCCCTGGTGCAGCCCTGCTTCCAGGGACATTGCACAAATAAGATTTTCCGAGAGACGCCCGTGGAGTGTGTGCTGTGTGCCCTCCTATGCAGAGTCCGTTGCTAGAGACCTGAGGCAGCCACCACCGGGGTCCTTGAGTGGGTGCCAGCCTTGTCCCTGCTTCTTTGGTCGAATGGAAGTATGAGGGCAAGTCTGATGACTTTATTTGCTATTTTTATTTTTGCCCCACAGAGAAAGGAAAGGAGGAGAGTTGGCTTTTTACCCTATGCTGTGACTTTTTAAAAATTCTACAAAAAAGTCTATTAGTTTTTCTTTTTATTTCAAAATTTTCATAAAGATCAGGCTACCACCTTCCTGGGACTGTCAGAGCTGGGCCATAGAGATCAAACATGTAATCTAATTCCTTTAGTTTTCAAACGGTCAGGGCACAGAGAGAGGTAGAGTGTTTCCCAAGGTCACCCAGAGGCCGGCCGTGGTCCAGAAGCCTCAGTAGCTACACAGGAACGGAAAAGTGCCGTTAGGCATATTTTAGTACCAGGATCAAAAAGATTAAACAAGGGTCCAGCATTTTGGTGACTAGATTCAGTCTAACCTTTGGCAGCACTTTTGCATTGTCATGCCCACTTCAGTGGTGTGTCATTTTATCTCCTGTGCCCTCCTCGCCTGCCCATTTTAAACTGTGCCACTGGGACAGAGGAGGTGATTGCTTTTAGCAGTTTGCACAGCTGAATACCCGCTTGGCACTTCATTTAATAGACACTCATATACTCAGTTGAGTGCTTTACAAATCTAGTTCATGTAATCCTCATGGCACTCCCATGACATAAGTACTATGACTGTTCCCATTTTACAAATGAGGAAACAGAGGGATGCCTGGGTGGCTCAGTTGGTTAAGCGACTGCCTTCAGCTCAGGTCATGATCCCGGAGACCCAGGATCGAGTCCCACATCGGGCTCCCTGCTCGGTGGGAAGCCTGCTTCTCCCTCTCTCACTCCCCCTGCTTGTGTTCCTTCTGGCTGTGTTTCTCTCTGTCAAATAAATAAAATCTTTAAAAACAAACAAACAAACAAACAAACAAACAAAACAAATGAGGAAACAGAGGAAGAAGTAACTTGATCAGGTTCTCCCAACTAGTAGATGGTAAAATGTATTTAAACCCAGGGAGCCTGGCTGCCTTACTTGGTAGAGTTTAAGACTCTTAATCTTGGGGGTTGTGAGTGCAAGTCCCAGATCGAGCATAGAGCTTACTTTTAAAATAAATAAATAAATAAACAAATAAATAAATAAATAATGGCTAGATGGATAGATAGGTAGATAGGTAGGGACACTGGTGGCTCAGCCGGGTCCTAGGATCGAACCCCGCATCGGGCTCCCTGCTCAGCATGGAGTCTGCTTCTGCCTCTCCCTCTTCCCTTCCCTCATCTCCTCCCTCTGTGATCTTTCTTGCTCTCTCCAATACATAAAACTTAAATTAAATAAATAAACCACCGAAACAGCCCAGGGACTCTGGTTCCAAAGTCGTTTTTAACTTTACTGCCACACTACTTTCCGCGTGGCTCTTGGGCTATCTCAGATACACACCATGCCCAGGTGGAGATTAAAACTGAGCTGTTGATGTGAACTTTTTTGTGTCTCGATTTGACACTGTCAAAACATTGTCTTCACACAGTGTATTTTTCTCTCTTAAGTAGGGCATTGCCCTCCCAAATCATACACCTGCACAGTATTTGCAGTGTTTTTTGAACCTGAGTTAAACATATTATTAACAAGTTCTTTCGCTTGTTAACAAGCCATTGATTTACAAGAGAGCAACATAACCAGCTCTTTGCAGAAACTCACTCTGTTTTCCCAGTACAAGCCCACCTGGGGAGGGCACCCGGAATTGGATTTCCTGAAGGAATGCAGCCTTGCCTTTGGTTCTGTATCAGGAGGCAAAGAATCTCAAGGAGAGGATGTTTGGGGATGACCCGTATGAGGTCAGATCAGAAAGGGAGTGGTAGGGGAAAAATTGGGAAAAGACACTGTCAGAATAACTACAAGAACCGTACTACAATTAACCCCAAGCAAAGGCGGCAGTTCCTTAACAATTCACAGCAGACAAAGTGCAGGATGGTAGGTTACAAAGGACTGAAATCTCCCTTAAGATTTGCAGTGACAGACTCCCAAACAGAGGTTCTGGACCCGAAGGAGACTTTGAGAACATGGCCCTGGTGTGACTGGCATTTGAACACCACTTTGTTTCGGAAAAGCAAGTCATCTGAAGCAGTCTGGCCTCCCAAATGGTCCTGGAGGATGTGTATTTGTGGTTCTCAGACTCATTAGGAAGGGGCGTTGTTTGTTTTCTTGTATGCGTGTGTGTTTCCAGAACTTGTAATTACGTTTTTTTGTCCTTCTCTATGGATGAGAATTTGGGAGTAGATTTATTTTCTGCTAAGCTGCTTGTGTTCCTGTTCCACTAGCTTTTCCCTCTGCCTCTGGGAGCTCCCTGTGGCCTGCATGGGCCCCGCGTGACACAGCCCTCGCTGACGTCTCTGGGGGGTGGGCAGTGCATGCAGGGTTCTGGGCCACTCTGCATTTGGGTCAGGAGCTGGCATCCTATAAATTTTGCCTCAAGCGTCCTGAAATCTTAGACATTTAACCATTTTACTTTTGTCGGCTTTTTATTACTTGAGTTTTCACTTAGTATTACTGCTAATGCTGCTGAACTGTTTTAAGATGGAGTTGTGGAGAAAACTAGAGAAAGTGATAAAATGTCCTTATAACAGCATGTCACTATTTTTGTAGGTAATCACAGCCAGCATGTGGGTTAGTTTCTTTCTCCCCCCTTGCCTGTGTCATAGAGAAAAGAAAGTATTAAGGAGCAAGTAAGATGAAGGATTTAAATGACTTATTTGTGATCTACTTTCTGGGCTCTAACGCAGTTGTGGGGAGAGATCCCATTCCCTAATATTCTGTTCTAGAATGTTCCCTGTGAGTTTTAATGATTTTTTTCCCCCTGTTTGTGAGGGTCCTGGAGTTGTAGTTTACCTGTCCTTTAAATGAGCAATCCCCATCTTTTATGGTATTTCCAACAATTAGAATTATATATGGGACCTTTAAAGGTATTTTGTGGCTGTTGACAATGTCACCAATGAATTAATTTTGAGAAACAATTAGTTAATATAGAATTTGAGAAACAGTTTCTAAAAATTGTTCATGAAATGGCTTTTTGTAGCAGCTGAGGTAGAAGTGGAGGCCTGTAGAAACTCTTCTGACATTTGTCTGTCACTCATACCCTCTTGTGGTTCCCGGGGCAGAGCTTGTCCGCCCTCTCGGTCACACCGCCACTATATATATATCCTGCAACTTCTGATAGTCAGACCCGGGGATCCGGTGAAGGGATCACTTACATGTGTGAGGTAACTGTAGGCTGCCATCTGCCTCTCTGGATGTGGCCTTCCTTCCTCTGGGAAATGTCGGTTTAGATTGTTCTTGTCCAGGTTGGAAGGGTCCTTAAGCTGAAGTTCAACTGGACATAGTATATCTGACATGGATATTGTATTTATAGAACCATCAGTTTTATTGACAGAAGTTGTTCCGGTGGAATCCGCCTCTGCTGTGTTACTGCTTTAGGCAGACATTTTTTTTTAAACTATCAGATAGTTTAAGGCGTTCAGTTTTGATTTATAAAATGTTAGGGGTGCCTGGGTGCTCGGTTGGTTAAGCATGTGACTCAGCTCAGGTCTTAATCTTGGCATTGCCGGTTCGAGCCCCGTGTTGGGCTCCACGCTGGGTGCAGAGCCTCTTTAAATAAAAAATGTCAGCTAGTTTAGGTCCTGGAGATCAAGTTGCTGGGGTTAGAGCCACCTTTTATAGATTTGGGAACTGCTGGACCTGGATCACGCGTCTGTTGGGGCAAAGCCAGGTGTAGGTGTAGGGATGCCTGAATCTGTTTAGCCTACACACTTCACAATTTCTCATGGTTTTTGTTTTTTAAATATTTTATTTATTTATGACAGAGAGAGATAGGGAAAGAGGGAACACAAGCATAGAGGAGCTCGAGAGGAAGAAGCAGGCTTCCTGCTGAGCAGGGAGCCCCGTGCAGAGCTCTATTCCAGGACTCCGGGATTATGACCTGAGCTGAAGGCAGACCCTTAACAACTGAGCCACTCAGGTGCCCTCATGTTTTATATTGACTGTGACAGAATTTTTCATTTTGCATTAAAAACGAAATGGTGGACAGTTTTTTTTTTTTTTTTTTTTTTGAAGATCATTGTAATTAAACACCAAAATGTTTGACTACAGAATGATGGCTTTTGTTTTCATATTTGGTCTCCATTAGAGTTGTTTTATAGACTCATCTTAAAATGTATTTGCCTGTGAATTTAGCTTATTCGTGTATTTCACTAAGTCGGTCATTTTATGTAGGGGAAAAGCATACTAAAGAGTAAAGGAGCATGGTATTTTTTTTCACTGTTCTTGTATAGTCACCTTAGAAGATACTTTCTACGTTTTTAGGAGGCATATCTAGCTAGCTATCTCATATCTTTTTTTTCTTTCTTTTCTTTGAATGGGGTTCTAAGGTTGGGCACAATATAAACGGTAAATAAGCAAATTGCATTTATTTTATGTGCTGGATCCTCTTTCTGGCTTTGAGAGCACAACTGCTCCGCAGTGGAAAACAAGTGGAACTCTGCGTGCCCATAGCTTCTTACCGCTGTTTCTCCAGGAAGAAGAAACATCTTTTCTTTATCTGCTTGGAAACAAACTAGTGTCTATGTCTTAAAATATGTCATTTTTTTCCTTCTAATTTGATGCACTGTGTGAGTCAAATAAGATTCACAGTGACATTCTCCTAAACCAATAGAAGTTTAATAAAGTATAGGTAATAAAGAACAGGAAAACCATTTTGGACTCCCAGGAGTTCCTGCGTCACACTCCTCCATACGTGGAGCGGAAGTCGTCCCACATGGAGCGGAAGTCGTCCCGCGTGTAGTGGGTGCTGGGGATGGTAATGCTGTGTGTCTGCTGTATCAAAGAAAAGGATTGTAAACGTTATGGCCTGTGTTCTTCAGAATCACACTTCAGACAATCTACCTTGAATTCTGGAATATTTGCTCACCACATTCAAAATAAAACAAAGCAAATGGATCCCAGGCAGATTTCTTTCTGTGTCTGAAAGAGATTTATTGTTAAAGGGTTTTTTATTAACTTTTTTTTTTTATTCACTGGCAATATAATTGACTCATTAAAATTAAAATTCTGCGGTGGGTACAACCGGTTTTAGCAGTAAAGCCAGTGCTTTGAAGAAATGTGTTACTTAATTTTATGTTATTTGGCTAATTTGCACCGTAGCGACTAAGTTACACAGGAACCACAAGCACTGTGGGTGCTTAGTACCGGGCTTTCTTTGGTGCGAGTGAGCAGATGCCTATGTGTATGGATCTGCTAGTTCCCAGCTCTGTTAATCCTTGGGCAAATAGCTCAACTTTCATAAAATTCCATTTTGTTATAAGGAAAAGGGGTGGATAGTGTATGTAACCATTTAGCACAGAATCTAGCAATTAGTGGGTGCTTAATTAAGGCTGGTTACGTCTATTAACCTGCAAAGAAGAAAACTGACTTAATCAGATTTGGGATTAACTGTAGTTCATTGAGCTTTTAGATGATTAAGGGAAAACCTCCTTAGTATTTTCTTTCATTAATTTCTTCCATTAACTTTTTTGGGTTCCTGGTCTTATTTTTTCTTATACCTATATTAGCAGCTTGAGACATTATTATTCCAAGAGCATTAGAGGACGATAAAATTTTGTTCTTCCAGGTTGTAAAGAAGTGGTGCGATGGCTAATGGTACGATGGTATACATGTTCCCAAGCACTGGGTATAATTTTAACAATTTGTAAATATTAAATCCTATTTTTTACTTTGTTTTCTATGAAGATTTACAGTTTCCCATAACTCTACCTCCACAGCCCTCCCTCATAGGACCCTTCCTGAAGCACACAGGTGCTCCTTGATTAGGAGCGGAACTACTTTTGACTGTTGATTTCTGGTCCTTGAGAACCCGCTGTGTTGGCCCAGGGGCTTACTTACAATGCCAGAAGCAACGTCAGTGCTCAGTGTATGCTTATATCTGAATGCATCTGCCCCTGATTTGCAGTGATGGATTACCACATGGGGCAAGGAATAGCTTGGGTTCTCTGAGGAAGGACCAACTTTGTGAGGGAGAGAATACTAGTAGCTCAAGATCATCTCTCCACAACTTCTGTTTTCTTTTTTTTTTTTTTTTTTTTAAAGATTTTATTTATTTGACAGAGAGAAACACAGCCAGAGAGGGAACACAAGCAGGGGGAGTGAGAGAGGGAGAAGCAGGCTTCCTGCAGAGCACGGAGCCCGATGTGGGACTCGATCCCGGGTCTCCAGGATCATGACCTGAGCCGAAGGCAGTTGCTTAACCAACTGAGCCACCCAGGCGCCCCCACAACTTCTGTTTTCTCTCCACATGTTTAATGCTATCCTTTGGCCACTGTTCTTTCCTGCCCTTGCTTTTAGAAAATAGCAGTAAAGGTATAAATAAATAGATGGGCCACGAACGGTGGAGGCAGCCAGTACCTGTCACTGGAGCCCAGTGGTCTGGCCAGTGGGCTCAGTGCATATTGACAGCAGTCTGGTCCTGAAGAATTGTGGCCAGTCTGCCTTCACACCATGGGCCTGAAAAATGTTCTCAGCAGTGTCCAAGTTTGTTCCCATTGACTGCAAATGCGATTTGGGGAGTTCAGCTCTTTATTCTCTGTAGCATTTGGGATTTGGAGAGTGAGGTATAATTAAAATCCATGAGTAATTCTCTAATCTCCTCTTAGCCTTATTAACAATGCTGTTAACCCTCTACTAGCTCTACTTAGCCAGAAGGCCTGGAGTGTATTTATCACTTGCTTTTCCTTTTAGTCTTTTGCCTCCCTATAATAATAATAATAAATTATTATTGCATTATAGGTATTTGTTAAGGTAATATTTAACAAGAGCTTACTCAGTTCAGGTCATTGATTCTAAGTGCTTTACATGTATTAATTTAATCTTCATGACAACATGATAAGGTTTATCTTCCTGCTTGACAATGAGGACACTTAAGGCCCAGAATAACTTGCTCAAGGTCATGTGCCTGGTAAGTGATAGAACCAGATTACAAGGTGAATGTCAAGGATGGTGAAATGATGCAAAGCCAGATGAGCACTGGGGAGAAAGGAAGGAAAAAGCCTGCTGTTCCACAGTAATTAATGATTTTTTGATAGTTTGCTTTGTTTAAGTAGAAAATTAGAATGAGTCCATTCCATGTGATGGGCTTTCCAACTCTCTTTTCTCTTTCTGTGTTTATGTGTGTATTGAAGGCCTTTTAATGCTCTAAAACACAGCAGCATGTGTCCGATCATTGTTAGAGAAGTTTGTAAGAAACCAGGAGCTGTTTCCTCAAGAGAGAAGTTAAACGAGTGTGCCTGATGTTCACTTTAGTGTTTAACAAAGCCCTAGAGAGAGAGAGCTAGTCTCATAGGAGGAAGTAGTTGTCGAAAGTCTGGTGTTCATTTTTTTCCCCCCCCGCATGTAAATCTTTTTCCTTCCTCTTGTTATAAAAAGTAGTACAGACTTGTGACAAAGACCTTCAAATGAAATTCTGCAATCCCAGTGCCCGGTTTACCCACTTTGAAATATATATTTCTGGACACCATTCTTGGTCTGTAAACACAGAGAGATATATATTTGCCTCTCTTTTTTTTCAGAACACAAAGTTAGTAATCTCATTTTTACATTCAACCCTGTATCTTGTACATCTTTCTCTGTTAATATCTTTTTAAAGACTTCAAAATATTTCCTTGTGTTGATATAACAACGTAATTATGTAGTTTCATTGCTGCCTTTAAAAACTGTGTAGACACATGCTTCTATAATATTTTCTTTTCTTTTTTTAAAATAGATTTATTTATTTATTTGACAGAGAGAGAGCGAGCATAAACAGGGGGAGAGGGAGTGTGGGGCTCCATCCCAGGATCCTGGGAACATGACCTGAGCTGAAGGTAGCCACTCAACTGACTGAGACCCCCATGTGCCCCTATAATCTATTTTCAGGTGAAATTCATTTTAATACCAATATTTCCTCTTTGAACTTCATGTTTTGGTCTATAAAATACAGAATAGGAGCATTCAAATATAGAATAGGACAGCTTCCAACTCAATATTCAACAGTTTCTGATTCTGCTCTGTGACTTTTTAGAATTGCAAGCCACTCCCCTTGGTGGTAAACAGCACCCTGGCCGGGCCTCTGCTGCTCACCCAGGCCGCATTTCTTTTTTGCCACCTGCTCCAAGTAGGCCAAGCTCTGCCCTGGAACAGGGTGGGTGGCTGAGGGGAGAGAGAACAAAGCGCCCACTGCACTGAACCCGAGTGGCCAGGCATTGGATCGGTGTGAGAATATGGCAGGGAAGAGTCCACAGAGAGCAATCTAAGTTCATGCTGTCTGTCTTTTGGGAATGTGTCCCTCCAGGAGTTGTTCTGAAACAAGGTTCGGTGTCCATGGTGCAGCTACCATCCCCCACTGCAGGCAAGGGAAAATAGAGAATATATGAGACAGTGACCCTGGCCTGTGCGGGGAGTGGTTGGAATTGTTGCCAGCTTCTTTTGGGATAATTCCAGAGCTCTTCTCGGGTTTAGCTAGGGATTGAAAAGCCCTAGGGGAGGTTAGTGTTCTAGCCCAACAAATGTAGGACTTTTAGATTGGTTCTTGAAATTTTAGCAAAGAGGGGGCGCCTGGGTGGCTCAGTTGGTTAAGCGACTGCCTTTGGCTCAGGTCATAATCCCGGAGACCCGGGATCGAGTCCCACATCGGGCTCCCTGCTCGGCGGGAAGCCTGCTTCTCCCTCCCTCACTCCCCCTGCTTGTGTTCCCTCTCTGGCTGTGTTTCTCTCTGTCAAATAAATAAAATCTTAAAAAAAAAAAAAGAGTCAGAAACTCAACCGACTGAGCCTTTGATGTCAGAATCCAACAAATCTTTTTTTTTTTAAAAAAGAAATTTTAGCAAAGAGTTTTGGTTAGGAGATGCTTTTATTTAGAATTCCTTTACAAATTTGAGATTGTTCAGGTGAGCATTCTAGATCATCTTAGAGTGACTCATCCTAATTGTAGCAGAGCCATGATGTAATCTGCCTTCCCTGTCTAACTTTTCTTCTATCTTGGCTTCCCATCCATTGCCGGAAAGGGGGAGCCTACCCTTTGGTGTCAGAAGATTGGATCCAAGTCCATTTACTTGGATTTTCTTTCCTAGAAAGGGTGGGGAGATGGTACCGAGACTGAAAACTTGGCTCAGCCTTTGGATCAGCCCCACAACTTTCTTCAGGTTTGCACCTGTGCCCCACACACCCGTGCCTGAACTCTAGGTCTGAAAAGGACCCAGGCATGTATGTGTTTGATTAGTTCTCTAGGTAGAGGTGGATTGTCATCTAAGTTTGAGAACCAGTGAACTAGAGCACCAACTCAGAACACTATCCTGCTCACTGCTAACTGCCCTCCCCGCCCTTGTCACCTCTGCCTGCCTTCCGCCCAGGTAAGCAGGATGGAAGGTGGAATGGTTCTCCCAGGTTCTGGACCTCGAGACTGATGTTTCCTCCTCCTTGTCTTCTGTGGCCTAGTCTACCCTTTCTGAGCCTTGGTTTTCTTCAGCAGGAGACTAGATCACTGTGTTCCCTTCCGAAAGGAAGACCATGAACTCTTTTGTCTTTAAATTAATGTGGTAAAAATTTATTAAATGCCTGCTTGGTACCAGGCATTTTGCTAAGTGTTACATATACAGCTTAGTGGTGAGTGGGTCTAACTAGGAAAACAGCCTGGAATAGTGTGAAATAGGCACAGGCTTTTTGTGTAAATCCAATCTCTGCTACTTGTTCTTTTCTTTCTTTCCTCCCTCCCTCTCTCTCTTTCTCTCTTTCTCCCTTCCTCCCTCCCTGCCTCCCTTCCTCCCTGCCTTCCTTTCTTTTTTTCTTTCTTTTCAAGTAATCTCTCCACCCAGCATGGGTCTTGAACTCATGACCCCAAGATCAAGAGTTGCTGGCTCTCCCTGAGCCAGCCAGGCACCCGCCCCGCACATGTTATTTTTCTTCCCTGAGCCTCAGTCTTTCCCTCAAAAATGAAAGTAACAATACCTATTTCATAGGGCTATTATGAAGTTAAATAATTATTAGGTAAAATTTAACCAAGGATGTGAAAAACCTGTACTCTGAAAACTGAGGCACTGATGAAAGAAATCGAAGAGGACACAAATGGAAAGACATACCACCCTCATGGATTGGAAGAATTAAGATTGTTAAAATGTCCATACTACTCAAAGCAGTCCACAGATTCAGTGTAATTCCTATCAGAATACCAATAGCACTTTTTACAGGACTAGAATAAATAATCCTAACATTTGTATGGAATCACAAAAGACCCTTAATAGCAAAAGCAACCTTGAGAAAGAACAAAGCTGCAAGTATCACAATCCCAGATTTCAAGATCTGTTACAAAGCCGTAGTAAAACAGTAGGGTGCTGGTGCAAAGACAGACACCTAGATCAATGGAACAGCATAAGAAGCCCAGAAATAAACTCATGCTTATATGGTCAGTTCATCTACAACAAAGGCAAGAATATAAAGTGGGGGAAAAGACAGTCTTGTAGATAATGATGTTGGGGAAAAAATTATTAGGTTCCTACCTCTCCCAGTCTTTAGCTGTTCCACGCTGACCAAAATGGAAATGACCTAAAGGCAGAGAGTGCGGCTTAAGATTTCTTGAGTTGCCATGTTGCCTGAGAAGTTGCTACATCCTCATTCTGATACATAGAGTTGAAATGTGAGAGTGTATGTATGAGGCAGGAGAGTCATTGCTGAGTAATCACCTGTGTCCACTTTCTTGGACAAGGAAGTATATAAGTAAATAGCATTCAGAGTAAACAGCATTCAGGAAATGTCAGGGTTGTTTTTTTTTTTTTTAATTAATTAATTTATTTGAGAGAAAGACAGACACTAACAGGGAGAGCTGCAGACCCCGAAGGAGAAGCAGATTCTCTGCTGAGCAGGGAGCCCGATGCAGGTCTTAATTCCAAGAACCCCAGGATCAGGACCTGAGCCAAAGGCAGATGCTTAACTGACTGAGCCACCCAGGCACCACCAGGAGATGGCAGTTTTAAGCTCTCTCCCCAGAACTAGACTGGGGGTGTTTCATCTTTTTGAGTTCAGGTTCCACACCTAAAGACAATTTCCTATTCTTTTTTGTTGTGACTAATTGATGATGTTATGACATGTAGACATTTTTAGAAAGGAACTTTGTACTATTTTAAATTGAAACAATAAATGCTTCAGTCGTATGAACAATTCTATTAAAAGTCTCTCCCGCTAAAGGGCGCCTGGGTGGCCCAATCAGTTAAGTGTCTGCCTTCAGCTCAGGTCATGGTCTCATGGTCCTGGGGTCAAGCCCCAATCCATTGATAGATGAAGCTCCCTGCTCAGTGGGGAGCCTGCTTCTCCCTCTACCCCTGTACTGCTCATGTATACTCTCTGTCTCAAATAAATAAATAAATCTTAAAAAAAAAATTCCGTAGCCTAGTAAAACTCTGTGGTCCCATCTTCTTTCATGTGCCTTGGTTTTCTACAAAGTCCTGATCAACCTGTGTGTTCAGTTTCGAGCTTTTTTTCCTACTTTCCTTTTTTTTTCTTTTTTTTTTTTAAGATTTTATTTATTTGACAGAGAGAGACATGTGAGAGAGGGAACATAAGCCGGGGGAGTGAGAGAGGGAGAAGCAGGCTTCCCGCCGAGCAGGGAGCCCGATGTGGGGCTCGATCCCGGGTCTCCGGGATCATGACCCGAGCCGAAGGCAGTCGCCCACCCAACTGAGCCACCCAGGTGCCCCTTTTTCCTACTTTCCAATGTTACTATAAGGTGTTCTAAGACTTAGTGTTCTAAGCGTGTTAACACGGAAGCTTTTGAATCCATAGTGTCCATAAGTTAGAGGACTAACCATTTTTTATTTTATTCCTTGAAGCACTGAATTTGAAATGTTTGAGTGGCTTTTCTGTTTTTGAATCTGTGGATCTTAAAAATAATGACACAGAATGGAATTGAAAATACCAGAATGCTTCCATGGAATGTTTATTTCCGTTTATGTTTATGTGTGGATATGTTTGTTGATGGGGTCGTTTGCTTACTTAGTCATGAATTGCTTTAATTTCTTAAACCAAGACCAGAAGTGAATTAGAACTGCATCCGCTCTGCCCAGGAGTGATGTATAAGAAACAAATCTTTGGGGTGCCTGGGTGGCTCAGTTGGTTAAGCAACTGCTTTCAGCTCAGGTCATGATCCTGGAGACCCGGGATCGAGCCCCACATCAGGCTCCGTGCTTGGTGGGAGGCCTACTTCTCCCTCTCTCACTCCCCCTCCTTGTGTTCCCTTTCTCGCTATGTTTCTCTCTGTCAAATAAATAAATAAAATCTTAAAAAAAAAAAAGAAACAAATCTTTATCAAAATAATAACTTAAAAGATCCACTTATATAGAAATGGGGAGGAAAATGACCTTACCTGTCAAGGAGATACCGTTGTTAGTTCTTGGGTTAAGATGCTTGCCTCCCCTTGTCCTTTGGCCCTCAATGACATTTGCTAGCGTCTGTCTGAGGAAAGCTAAAACACAGACATAGTCCACATATCACAAGCCATTAGTTTACAGGCAGCTTTCTTTTTTTTTTTTTTTTTAAAGATTTTATTTATTTGACAGAGAGAAACACAGCCAGAGAGGGAACACAAGCAGGGGGAGTGAGAGAGGGAGAAGCAGGCTTCCCGCCGAGCAGGGAGCCCGATGTGGGGCTCGATCCTGGGTCTCCGGGATCATGACCTGAGCTGAAGGCAGTCGCTTAACCAACTGAGCCACCCAGGCGCCCCTACAGGCAGCTTTCTTAAAATCATTTTGTGATTCTTTTGTATAACCTGAAACATTCTTGTCTACTCTTGGCTTTCAGAGCGGCCATCACTTCTCCCTCTCCCCTCACGCCATCGCACCCATCTTGGTCAGCAGTAACTTTCCCTCTTTAGTTGTTTCTTAAAGCAATCATGCACGCAAACATACGGAATACCCACAGCTGCTTCTCACCAGTTCCCAGGCTTTCCCAGGGACTGATTCTTCGTGACTCAACAGCTTAACGGTCTCTTCCAGGAATGCATTTTACCAAGTATTTTTAATAGTGAACCCATCTCGGGGCGCCTCAGTGGCTCACAGGGTTGAGACTCTGCCTTCGGCTCAGGTCATGATCTCGGGGTTCTGGGATCAAGGCCCGCATTGGGCTCTCTGCCTGGTGGGGAGCCTGCTTCCTCCTCTCTCTCTGCCTGCTTGTGATCTCTCTCTGTCAAATAAATAAAATCTTAAAAAAAAATAGTGAACCAATCTCATAGGCTAACAAGAGTCATGCTTCTTCTAGTTTACTATTTTAGTTCAACTCAGTTATGATAACTAACCAGACGTATGTCAAGATAGGATAAAGAAATTGTGGAATTCAGGCTTAGAATGAAGAGATTCCCAGGCCTGAAAGAGATTTCTGTGATTCCGACGTAAAAGATAATCTTAAATTTATTTCCATTCATTTGCAGAATGAAATTTGTTGAAGCAGTAGTTGGTACTGAGAAAGTCAGGTCATTAAGGTGAGGGGAGGAGAGACCCCAACCCCGGGAGCCCATCATGCTAGTCGGGCACCACAATGTTTGCTCGCACCTGTGACGAGGTGTGTTACGGACTTTGTCAGTATGAGAACTGTGCTCCCGAAGTTCCTTTACAGAAGTGTCTGTTCACCCATAACATACCTCAATTGGTAAAAGCACAGAAGAACCATGTTACCATGAAAGAATTCTTTTTTTAAAATTTTTTTTATTTTTAGATAATCTCTACACCCAGCATGAAGCTCGGGCTCACAACCCCAAGATCAGGAGTTGCATACTCCACCAACTGAGCCAGCTAAGCACCCCACCATGAGAGAATTCTTTCTTTTCTTAATAATTTATTTTTTTCAGTGTTCCAAGATTCATAGTTTATGCCCCACACCCAGTGCTCCATACAATACGTGCCCTCGGTACCCACCACCAGGCTCTCCCATCCCCCACCCCCTCCCTTCCAAAACCTTCAGTTTGTTTC
This sequence comes from Spilogale gracilis, assembly GCA_004023965.1. NCBI lineage: Eukaryota > Metazoa > Chordata > Mammalia > Carnivora > Mephitidae > Spilogale > Spilogale gracilis. Next base: position 118,733 of record PITA01004011.1, read on the forward strand.
TCAGAGTCCAAAGTCTCTCATGCTTCATCTCCCTCTCTTATTTACCCCAGTTCACATTCCATGAGAGATTTCTTTATTTTTCTTTGTATTTTTTTTAAAGATTTTATTTATTTATTTCACAGAGAGAGATCACAAGTAGGCAGAGAGGCAGGCAGAGAGAGCAGAGGAAATAGGCTCTCCGCTGAGCAGAGAGCCTGATGCGGACCTCGATCCTTGGACCCTGAGATCATGACCTGAGCTGAAGGCAGAGGCTTTAACCCACTGAGCCACCCAGGCACCCTCCATGAGAGATTTTTGATGTATCTCTGGCATCAGGGTGCTACCTGGGGGTCCAGTCATTGGTGGTATCTCCCGGTGCCTGGTTGAGGCATGGGCAGGGTAGAAATCTGGGGGAATGCTAGCATTGGTTTCTCTGGTGGCCAGAAGAGTGGTAATTGGTAGTTACAGTGGCTTGTCTTATTATTTGCACACTGCTGCCTATCCTTATGTTGTATTCTTATCTCAGTGACATGGTGCATGCATTTGCCTGAGCTTCCTCCTTGGTGTTGGAGGGCAGGCTATCAAAGTCTATTGTTTGAAAACGTTTCATTGAGGTCTCCCTACATGACATATGTGCTTTTTATTGCCTTTCAGCATTAAAGCCATAGAGAGTCCCAACAAAGAAGATGATACCCAGTGGCTGACCTACTGGGTAGTGTATGGTGTGTTCAGCATTGCTGAATTCTTCTCTGACCTCTTCCTGTCATGGCTCCCCTTCTACTACATGCTAAAGGTAAGTTGGCTTTCCCTGGACTGCTCTGTTTCCTTCCATCTGTGGATTTGCTTTGTGCCCTACCATGAATGTAAACTCCATCTCAGGACCTATATAGAGGCATAGGAACAAAAGCTTGAATGTTGAACATCTATGGCCTGGCCTCCCCTTAGAAACAGGAAACAAGACCGAGTTTGGCACAGCTCACTTATTTTGTATACTGTCTTGGAAACAGCCAAAGCAATTGTGTATTCAAGAGGGGCTTGGTAATAAAATATGGAAATCTGGTGACATAGCCCAGGCATTGCTGGTAGTTTACCAAGATCCTCCCTACAAGTAGAGTTGTCTGTGGTCGATGCAGAAGCACCACACATTTTGGCCGGTCATTGGGTAGTCACACTGGTGTGCAGGAGTTATTATTTCTAGAAGAAAAAAGTTTTTATGTCTTACTTTGAAGGAAGATGTGAAATGGACTCTCGAAGGAGGTCATTTGGAGAATATTGGCAGGTGCCTTAGGGGTCCTCCCGCCACACCTTGTGTTGGATAGGGAGCCAGCCTTCCAGCGTGTGAGGAAAAGGATGAGGAAGTTGAAACTGTATCAATTCTGAATGAGAAAGTTAACATCTTCTAATAGATAGGGGGTACATTTTATTGGAAGCCTTAAATACTCTCATCCAATCTTTTTCTTTGTAACTTTTATATTTTGTCCTGCTCCTATACCTCCATGTTAAAAAAAACACTCTCCTGTATTTTTTTCTAAAATGGACGTTTGGGCCCAGAAGTCCCGTCCCTGTTGAGGCGCTGAGGAAAATGAGTGGAACTAAGTAGCCAGGGCGGTTCCTCCCCATCCACTCCTGCTCGGCCCCCTTGAGCCATGTGTTACAGCTGATGAGCATCTCCTCACGGTGTTGGGGGAGCAGAGGGTGCGCCCGTGGCCTGTGGGGCTGTTTAGTGGGAGAAGAGTGATGAACTGTGGTTTCTGTATGGCCTGGGGCTTCCTGCCACAGCTTACTGGGACCAGCACGCATTGGCATGTGGCTTTCCTCCATTCCAGTGCCTAAGGGAGTAGCTGATACTCCTAGAGGAGGACGAGCTTGCAGCCAGAATAACAAGATATTTGAAAAGTACAACCATTTCAAAAGAAAGACAACATGATTGATACAAAATTCTGTCAGCAGTAGAAATATTAGAACTGACTAACCAAGATGTCTAAGATAGATTGCTAGCAGAAGAAATACAGTAATATGAAATAGGAACCAGGAAACACAGGAAAGAGCCAAGGAGAAATATGAGATATGAAAAAGAGTTAAAGAACACACTATATGTCATAAATAACAGAATGGAACAAACTAGAAAACTAGAAGGAAAGATTGGGAAAAAAAGTATACACACACACACACACACACATATGTGTGTATTTAAAAGTAGTGTACAGATTCATTGCATTCCCCATCAGATACTGATAGCATTTTACATAGAACTAGAATAAATAATCCTAAAATTTGTATGGAATCATAAGATCCAAATAGCCAAGGTAGTTTTGCAAAAGAAGTAGAGAGCTGGAGGTATCACAATCCCAGATTCCAAACCGAACTACAGAGGGATAGTAATCAAAGCAATAGGGTACTGGCGCAAAAATAGACATAGATCAAAGGAACAGTATAGAGTCCCCAGAAATAAACCCATGTTTATATGATTAGTTAACCTATGACAAAGGAGGCGAGAATATACAATGGAAAAAGAATAGTTTCTTCCATAAATGGTTCTGGGAAAACTGGACAGCCACATCCAGAGAATGAAACTGGACCACTTCTTATACCATATACAAAAGTAAACTCAAAATGGGTTAAAGACCTAAATGTGAGACCTGGAACCATAAAACTCCTAAATGAAAATAGAGGTAGTAGTTTCTTTGACATTGAACTTGGCCACGTATTTCTAGATATGTCTCCTCAGGCAAGGGAGACAAAAGCAAAAAATAAACTATTGGGATGACATCGAATAAAAAGCTTTTGCACAGTGAAGGAAACCATTAACAAAACAAAAAGGCAGCCTGCTGAATGGGAGGAGATAGTTGCAAATGAGATATCTACAAAGGGGTTAATATCCAAACTATATGAAGAACTCATACAACCCAACACCCCTAAACAAACAAACCAAAACCCAAACAATCTGATTAGAAAATGGGCAGAAAACCTGAGTCGACATTTTTCCAAAGAAGACATACAGATGGCCAACAGACACATGAAAACATGTGTCTTTTCAACATTGTTAATCACCAAGTAAATGCAAATCAAAACCACAGTGAGGTATCACCTCACACCAGCCAGAATGCCGAGTATCAAAAAGATAAGAAATAACAAGTGTTGGTGAGGTTGTGGAGATAAGGCAACTTACATGTTTTGTCGGTGAGAGTATAAATTGGTGTGGCCATTATGGAAAACAGTAGGAGGTTCCTCAAAATTAAAATTCTGTACCATATGATTCAGTAATCCTACTACTGAGTATTTACCCAAAGAAAATGAAAACACTAATTCAAAAGAAAAGAAAATGAAAACACTTATTTAAGAAAATATATGTACCTCTGTCCTTTCGCAGCATTATTTACAAAAGCCAAAGTGTGGAAGCAATGTAAGTGTTGTCAATAAATGAATTGATAAATATGTATACATCCACACATAAACACACACACTCTCTCTCTCTCACTCTCTCTTCCAATGGAATATTACTCAGCCACAAAAAAGAAAGAAATCTTGCCATCTACAACAACATGATTGGATCCTAGAGGGTTTTATGCCAAGAGAAGTAAGTCAGAGTCAGGGAAGGACAAATACCATATGTTATTTCACTTATATGTAGGTATTTAAGAACAAAATAAACAAAAACCAGAAATAGACTTACAAATACAGAGAACAAACTGGTGTTGCCAGAGGGGTGGAGGGTGGAGGGGATTAAGAGGTACAAAATTCCAGTTATAAAGTAAATAAGTCACAGGGATGAAAACTACAGTGTAGGGAATATAGTAACACTGATGACTGAGTGGTGACAAATGTAACTGCTTGTTGTGAGCGTTGTGTAGTACATGTACTTGCTGGGTCACTATGTTGTATATCTGTAACTAAGATAACATTGTCAATCGCGTTTCCATTACACAAAAGAGACTTAAAAAAAAAAACCCACCAACATGGGAAAAAAAACCCAGTACACCCATACAGTTAAATGGAATGAAACGATCCATATGTATAGAAATTTTGCATAATTCATTAATCATAAAAAATTGTGGAACATTACATATAGTGGGGCACCATTTATGGTTAAACAAAAACAGAAAGCTAAATAGTTAAAAATTTTACATTTTTATTTTTTAAAAAAATTTATTTGAGAGAACAAGAGAGAGAGCATGAGCAGGGCGAGGGTCAGAGGGAGGGGGAGAAGCAGACTGCCCCTAAGCAGGGAACTTGATGGGACTTGATCCTGGGACTCTGGAATCGTGACCTGAGCCAGAGGCAGATGCTTAAGGGACTGAGCCACCCAGGCACCCTGTAATTTTTTTTTTTTTACTTTAAATTT